>JABFPN010003205.1:0-18982 GCA_022817305.1 Leptoteleia sp. ZL-2020
TCATAGTAACTTGTACAATACTGATAATCTCTTTTAAAATGTATTTTAAATATGCCAAGAATTGTAATTTGTCCCCACTTTTACATTTAGTATAATAATTTTTATCCCAATTTTTTTCTCAGTGTATCAACCTATCATTTGGTACACGGAGAGAAAAGAATATTAAAAATTAAGAGACCAGGGATTACAAATGTTAATAAACTGAATTCTAATTTTTGACAAACACTTTATTTCATGTTTTGACCGTTCGATGTCGCTATTCATCAGCGTCGCTAATCAATTGTCTATGTCATTCATAAACCAATTATTAAACAGTTTACTAAAATTTAATAAACAGATTGTTAAATTGTACGAAACTATTATAATACGAATGGAATTACTATTTTTAATAAACTAATTTAATAAATTTTATTCAATTGGTTTGCCATATAATGCTATTCTGAAAGTATAATGCCAAACTAGTAAACTTTTTATTAAAAATTAATATTTTTTTCTCTCCGTGTACTACTTTAAAGACACGTTCTATTAAAGTACACTTTACAGTTTCATTTTTTGACTAAATTACAAGTCACTGAAATTCAAAGGGCTTTCTTACTTTTTTTTTTCTATACTAAAATAAATATCCGTTGATGTAAATGTAAAATGAAAAGCTAACCATGCGTCGAACAAAAAAGTGCAAGCCTGCTCTGAAATGGAAATGGGAATGGAATTATTTAAACAACAAAAAGGCGTTTCATGGAAATGATTTTCCACGAAGAAGTTCTGAAAATAGAAACAAGCCGGTTGGCTCCGGGCAAGACTCATTTTACTTTCATTGCATAAATTCTTCAAACGAACACCTTTCTCAATTATTCCTCGAAACTCGACGTCGCGAGCTTATTATCACAAAATTCGAACAACTTTTTTTCCTTGATTCAGAATCTTTGAAAATGTCTCAAGTCATTCGGTCGCGTTCAGTCTGATAACAAAGCGCAATACAGGATGTACACAAATGTACTTAATGATTTGCAAGTAATGCAATTGAAATGTTAAGGACAATGATATCAGGTATTAATTTTCCATTTGCTTGGGATCGCTAGTACTTTTTACCAGAGCAACCTAGATATGCTTAAATCTAAACAGGAATTGTTCGTACTATCAACCGCGCAATTTACGATGTCGTAAATTAATTGTATTTGCGTGTATTGCGCTCGTTTCTTCGTACTATTACTCCGTTAAAGGAATTCCATCTAAAAATGTGTGTATAACTTTTGAAAGAGCGATATCAACAGATCCGAAGCCTTGAGCGTATTTGACGCTCCTTCTCGACGATTCCGGATTCTCTCGCCAACAAGCTGCGATATTTTATTTCCATCTCTTCCGTATTTAATATCCATCGGTATATTCGAAAAGCGAAGACGTGACGATAATGCGATATATATGGAAAATGTTTATATATAAAATGGAGCGTAAGAGGACTGGCTCAATGAATTTACGATAAATTCTTTGTGACTAACAAATTTTAACTTTCCCCACCAAAGTTGGTTAAATAGAATGGAAATGTTTAATAGGATAAAGTGTTTCCGAAACGCACGAAAAGTTAGATCAATGATAAAAGTTAGATGTTACTGATGACTAAAATTATTGTGAAACGTTTTGTTCTGTAATTTAGTGGAACATTTTGTTGGAACAACAATTGTTTTTATTAAAATTCTGATTAAAATATGATTAGTTTATTTTTTTCTAACTGTAATTATTGTTTAACGTTATATTATAATATTACACTGAGAAAAATATGAAAAATAATATTACTTTCTTTAACTTTGTGTTATGATTAAAATACAAGTCAGTTTTTAAATTAAAATTTCTGTTTTCTAAAAGGAAAATTTTCTGTTTTACATATAAACATGGCAGTTAAAACTGGCATCCTTGTTTTTAAAAACAATAATATTTACTCAAAGATTGATATGTAACCAAAACAAAGTTAAATACCGTGTCACATTTTTCGAACAATTGATATGATAATTCATATCAATAAAACAACCCTTTTTGAGAGAATTGTCCGTATTCCATAATCGCAATATTTAATTTAATGGGATATTGCTATGTAACATAAATTACTAATTACTTTACGTATGCAGTATTTATTTAACATAAATACATAATACATTTGATTACATTTCGATTTATAATTAAAATACTTCTGTAATAATTCGCAAGAAGATTAATAATGAGTATTTTATTGCATTATATTTAAATAAGTTACTCTGCTGTGTTGCAAAGCAATACCACACCTGTGCGGCTAAAATGAAGTAGAGAATATTGATATAGAGATTCAGTTTCTACTTTTGGTCTTATTAGCTGAATGCTAGAATTGATATATTTCGAAATTATACTATCCTTTTCTTTTATCTTTTTCTTTGATTTGTCATACCTTTTATATTAATCTCATTAAATTTTAAGTATATAGAATTATCGATTCTCCTAACCACTTTCATTTTAAATTATCGAATAGAAAATTTCGTTTGATGTGCATTATAATATATCGTATTAATTATGAAATTAATCCAATATGGCAGTTATATGCATTTAGAGTATAATTCAAGTGCGCAGTAAAGTAATATTAAAATTTAAGATTATGTATTTCAAGAAAACTTAATAATTCGAAGCGAGAGGAAATTTTTCATCGGGAAAATATTATAAATTCAATAAATCTTCCATGCAATGGCCAACTAATTTGACTAAAATCATGAAACTTTGCATTCAATCAATCAAATTCATTTTAAATCAGTAAAAGATATTTTTACTGCATTATTTAAATACTAAATTCTGCAGTTGGAATAAAATCAACCCAGCATATAAATTTATACATCATTGCATTAAAAGTGGAATATATACGCAAAAAAAGATTGCAACAAAAATTACTATACTGTATAAAAACTTTGACGTAAAACATATTTACATGTTAATTTAATAGATTAACGGTTAAAAAAGTGCAAAATTTATCAAAGTTATTAGTGTCCGGTATAGTAAAAATTGAAGGACATTTACTTTGATTCTTGCCAAGTAGTAATGATTTACGAAATGATTTTACGTCAGTGTTATTATAATATATAGTCATTTCTGTTCCAACTTTTTTCTGCCTGTCGGATGTCTACACGGAGAGAAAAGATTAATAAAATTTACTGACATTCTTAGTAAACTGGTTATATATTGACAAAACTTGAAAAATTACTATCTTAAGTTAGTAAAACATATCAATTTGTTGAAAATGATTCTAAGAAAGCTGACACTTTTTACTAACTTAGGATAGTAATTTTTCAATTCTTGCAAGTATATGACCAGTTTACCAACAATGTCAGTAATTTTTATTAATCTTTTCTCTCCGTGTAGAAGACCAACGAAATATCGAGGAGATAATTTTCTACATACACGAAGAATCCCTTTCATAAATATATTAAAGTAAACACACTTCCAACAAGAACTTGTGGAAAGTCCTTCAACGAGAATTCATTTGATCCTAAAAGTGCTCTTTCCAGACCGTATACATTCTCGATTACATATCTCAGAGAGGCCACGTCATTTTACCGCGAAATACATCGCAGTATACGTATTTCACTGATTGATTTTGTAACGATTTTTTATGAAAAATCCCCCAACAACGATTTCCCCCGCGATGCAGAAACAAAGAGATGCAAAGCCAAAAGGTCCTGGCGATTTTCCAGTTGTAATAACTTGTTACGATACGACGAATTCCCCACGATCCTCATTAAGCCTTCATATTCCGTGTCCCTGAACAGCTCGTTTAATAAGCCCGCGAGAAGCTCGGCAAAAATTGATCCTCGGGCAAAAAAGCTGCTCGCCAAACGAGCGATTATAACGGGATAGGTTTAAGCATAATCATTTAACAGCATCTCAGTCGTCTTAATCGTCTTTTTTTTTATACAATCGCGTACGCGTACGATCATCGCAAGAAAATCGAGTATGGGCGCGCAAGCGCGTGCACGTGTGCATGTGTACGTGTGTCTGTACGACATTACAGGACGTAAAGCTCAAGTGTGCACAGGCGACGTTTAAGGCGTGGCACAAAAGATCGCGGCATTTTTCTATCTGAAAAGATTTTGCGGATAGGGAACTCGGCTATTGTTCGGACCGCAAATGTTCCCAAGATTTTTCGTTATCATTCAATTTTTTTTCCCACATCACAAGCACACAGAACGTCTCGTATCCTGACGTCAATGTTCACGTGTCTGACGCACGTTCCTACTTTTTCACATTCATTTTTCTTCTTCTTTTTCTTCCCGTGAAGTTTGTCAAGTGACACTTTTAATATGAAATTTATTGCTTTTATACGGGTTCGCGATTTCAGGACCTTCTGCGGAATAGTTACTGTTAACAGGTTGTCCTCGTAATATATATATATGTTTATTTATATATATTTATACATATATGTGTATATGTATGTGGACACGTGAGTATGTATTAAAAAAAGAAAATACTTTAAAATGATATTGATATTTAAGAATTTGTGAACTCTTGTAATTATTAGTTATTTAAACTTAGTTTTACCATAGAATTATCATTAATTTTACTACAAATACACCTTTCTAAATATAATTTGAAATATGTTCGAGTAAGAGTGATAAGTGATTTATAACAAATTGCATCGCAAGAACCCAATTTGAATCGCACAAATTTCAAATGAGGTAAACGAAAACAAAAATGTTTAAAATCCCTTTCATTGTCGACGAACGAAAACTACCACATGCTCAGTATTAAAGGAAACTAATGGGAATAATACTTACGGGACTATAGAAAAAAAAAATTAACAATATATTACTGGCCATGCAAAACATATAAAACTCAAGAAAATGTATTCTAATGACGTTTTATTTATATGCAAAATGCTCACCGCATGTAGCAAGTGGTTTTAAGCGGACTCGTTTAAACGTTCATTAATCGCTAAAAAACACTAGCAAAAAAATTGTTCGCGCAACGTGCTTTCATGAATCATGTTATTTATGTGGACGAAATTGCCTTCCGATCGATGGGTACGCCTATCCGGTGTACGATTTATAATAATTATAAGTGGAACCGGCTGGCGTGCGAGAGCGAAAACACGTTCCCTGTTGACTCCCAGCGGCCAACTGATAGCTCCGAGACGCAACTACTATTTTAATAAGGGTGCCTTGCTTTTCGAAGGGTGGTGGAAAACTGAAACCGGGCTGTGGTAGTGGTGTCGGCGGCGAAAGTATCGAAAGTAGGGTGGCGGCGATGCTGCGACGGGGATGCTCCTACGATTGTTCGCGTTATTGCGAACATTTTCTATGCATTCACTCTATTAAGCCAAGTGTGTCTAATTGCAGAATGTGAAATAACCCAACTTTAAGTCTATTAACTGCTCTGCAATTAAGGAAATTAGAATGGCTCGAATTTTTTCGAGCGACGATATTCATCCTTTGCTGTAGCCGTCGTATATCGAAGAATGAACAATTATATTCCTTTGTTTTATTATAAATTCAAAGGGGAGTTTTTAATGAGTAAATCAGAAGGGAAATTTGTATGAGAAAAAGCTTTTAATTTTTATGCGTGTGTTTTTTCTATATTTATATCTTTTTTTCTGTAACATGTGCGTAAATTTAAAATAGCTTTAGAAAAAAAAAGTATATAATAGATTTCAGAAAATAAAGAGCTTTCTTTCTGTGAACGTAAGCTTTTGAATTGAATGTTACTTTCGATGAAGATTTAATCAAACGATTTATTTTAAACCGATTAAACACTGCTTTAGTTAGTTTTTTTAAATGCGAAATGGTTAGTAATTAAACGTATATCATTGAAACAATATAAGACTTATACAATAATTAATAATAATATAATATTATATAATATCTAATAATAAGACTTATATAAGAATTAAATTAATTACACAAGAAATATTAATTGTATAAGATATTAGAGAATTATTAATTTATATTACATAACAAAATTAACATTAGGATATAAAGTGAACTATAATATAAAGCGTTACCTCAAAAATATAAACAGTTTTAGAAATAAACATGCAAAAAATAAAAGTACTTATTTTCAAGACTGACTCTTTACTTGTGGGCTCATTTTGAGAAAAGTATTTGCCCAGTTTATTTACATTTGCCCGTCTCCCACCCACCCTTAGTCAGTCCGAATCTCGAGCTTGGTCCTTTTCGCATCCCATCTCGCAATCCGAATCGCAAATTCAGCATGATCGTGGGTTTTTGGGACACTTTGGAGCCTTATCAAAGGAGTGGGTAATGTCTGGTCGTTGTATTGTTTTTTCGGAGAGGAGAAGTTATTTATTTGATTTAATAGTATATTACGCCACGAGGAAAAAAGTGGTTTTAAGTTGGTAACCCAAGCCAAAGGCGAAGAGTTACCAACCTGAAATCACTTTTATTCGAGTTGAGTACTATATTTTACTCGCTGTGAAAACGAAATATGTTGGTAGCCTGCAGGGCTACTAATACGTTTTATTTTTAAGGTGAGTAAATATAGTTTATATTATCGAACTTTTAGGTGTCAAATCTAGTTATTCGTGAAATGTTACCGAACATTATAGGTATAATTTTTCAAGCAATCCCCGATTACCATTTCAATGGATTACCGAAAGTTTGGTGATATTTAAAAAATCTTTCTTCTCGGTGTATGCAAATCCCTTATTTAAAATATGAATATT
Organism: Leptoteleia sp. ZL-2020; assembly: GCA_022817305.1. Taxonomy (NCBI): domain Eukaryota; kingdom Metazoa; phylum Arthropoda; class Insecta; order Hymenoptera; family Scelionidae; genus Leptoteleia; species Leptoteleia sp. ZL-2020. The sequence continues at coordinate 6,689 of JABFPN010003205.1, forward strand.
TAAACATATTAGAGCAATCATCGATATGAGGAATGATATAAAAGGAATCTGACGTTTCAGATTGATCCGGGGTAATTTATCGCATGAATGGTTATGACTATGAAACCAGAAAAAACATTCTCGCTAAAGATTACTGTATTGTTCAATACAACAATGTATATTGATACGCCGTAAAAAATTATGATCAAAGTTTAATGAAGTATTGATTTTTGAAACTATGTTTACAAGACACACGCCTATACTGATCTAACTCTAATTTTACACTACATTATTACTGATTAATTATATTATAAAATTGTTTATTATTCCTCAAGAATTGATAAAGTGTTCCTGGTTTGTAAGCTTACGTCTATTGTATTACGTTTGCATAATGAAAAACTGAAATATCAAATACGTTTCAACTATACTTTAAATAACTGACCTAACTCAATTTTTCTCGACATCAAAAATTACTCGGTAGGTTAACGTAAGTTATAGATTGACAATCAATAGAAAATGACAAAGCCGTTTTGTCATTTCACATTATTACCCAAGCCCTTTCAAATAATAAACACGATAAACCTCATGTCAAAGTTAATAATTATAAATGACTATGAAAAATTACATTTATTTAAGAATTAAGATGGTTCAATAATTTAATTTTATATGTCAATAATTAGTAAATTTTAATCATTTTAACCATTAAGGGTAAATTTTAAAATAACACAAATTAATAATAGTTTTAAGTTGAAATTACAAATATAATAATTTTAGTTTGAATTGTAGTTGCTTTCGTTTAATGGATCAACGAATATATATGTTTAAATCTATACATGGCTTAAACATGAATTACATTACATCACTACTCGATTACATATCCTAGAATTATATTGGGATAGATGTTAGATACAAGAAACTCTATTTAGAAATTCAAGCTTACTACTGAAATTCAATTTATATTATAACATGAACAATTCTATAAAATAATGATGCAAAATATGTTCATACACCTTTGTAAATTGTATTTATTATTATATTTCAAAAATTCAAAGACAAAAATAATTAGTAATGTATAAAACAATGAGGAAAATAAGTACAAAACATGTCATTTTTATAACGTATAATCATTTTTATATTTTCCTATAATGATATGAGCATAAATAGTGAAGTACAAATTAACTCTCAAATTGTATTATGCTATTTTAAAACTAGCAACAATTTGGTGATTTATTTAAATATACATTGTTTTAGAACATGTTTGCGCTTCTGGTTATAAAATATAATATTGTACATTTCTTACAAAAATACTGATTTTATATGTAACAATTCAATTATGATTATATTTAATAATCGATACAATTTCGACCGATTTTTACGCAATAGCCATGTTATATTAAAATATTCCTTGCAACAACTTAAACTTATACACTATACTATTTAAAATTTACTTTTAAAATTTAATAACTTGTTATAAACACTTAAATAACAAACTTGCTTTATCACTAGCAAGTACGAATAAAAGTTCATATGCTTTGTTTATACAATTAATTACAGTATAAAACTTTAAAAGGTGAAATTCAAACATGAAACCTTTCGTTGTGCAAACATTAACAAGTTATACAATGAATACATGTTATCTTTTCAATGCCCTGTGTTCGTTCAAACTTTCTCCAATATATTTGAAAGCTAAATCTACTTTATACGAAACTTAAATAAATATTGCTGATTAATGTACATCTAATATAAATTAATTTTTAAACACAGTACAATGACTCAGAAATACCAACAATTCATATTACAAGGAAAATAATTCTCTCTAATAATTATTTTATAGCATTAAAAATGAAATAATAAGTAATTATTAATTTAAATATTTAATTAAACATGGCAAAGAATATTTTGTTTAATCGTTCCAAAAGTAACAACTCTATGCGCCATCGTCATAAGAGCTTACGATTTCGTCGTCATCTTCGAGTAGTTGTTTTGGAAAATTGAGCATAGCCGCATCCTCAATTGAGGCAACTTGGATATAACATGGTAAAGGAATTAATCTATACTGACTGACACTTTCCGTAACCCAATCCTGGTTAACTGGTATAGCTCTTGATTGCTTATGTATTTTTTCTAAAAATGTATTATAATAATAATAATTACAAAATAATAATAATAACAAATAAAGGAGAATAAAATTATGCATGCAATTTAAATGATTAAATAATTCGAGAAAAAAGTCTAATACAAATTTTGATTTTTGCAAACTCTTTATAAATTTATCTGCTTTCACATGCATTCGATTCACGTGCACGAGATATCGAAATCCCAATTTTATTGGGTAAAGCGTTAAGGAGAATAAAACGAATAAAATTTTATTCTTGTCCTTTCAGATTGTACTCAACCGTTTGAAAAAAAAAGTATTATAAATTTGTATTTAACAAACAATTCATGAAAGTTAAATGTATGTATTATTACGTCGTTAGTCTTTCAAAACTAAGCATGCGGATTAAGTGAATTTATATGACTGGAATTCACTGTCATCACTTCGTCGCAGTAAAATAATTTTGAATAAAGATAAGTGACACGACTATTTTTTAACTCAGAAAAATGCGCGTAAGCTAAACGATATAGAATGATGAGTTAAAAGAATCAATGATTCGATTACTTTTATTATATAATAAGAGGTAACGATTTGAAGAAAATTCTGATGTTTTCCAAGTAAAGTTCTTTTACGTCTTAAAATTATCTTCCGTTAAATTAACTTCATTTTTTTTCATCTTTGTTCGCAAATGTAGACCGAAAAAAATTTACAACTTGTTTTATATTTTATAATAGTTCAGGGATATATCTACTTTTAACACATATAAATGATAAATACAATAGTAACTACAAATAAATTTCTCAGTCAAAGGTTCGATCGAAATAATAAATAATAATAAAAGTAATTTTGTAATACTTTTCACTTAAATTTTCTATTATATGGTTCATATTTTACTGTATTAATAAAAAAATGTTACATTTTCTTATCTGTCTCCGATTAAAATAAAAAATAATAAATTATCATAATGATTTTAATTTGTGCAATATTACAATACATTTTACGCTTCGAGTTGCAAAAGGCTTAGATGATAATGGTAATAATGCATGTTATTAATAATTTTATTTTCCTGAATTTATAAATTCAGGTATTCAATGTTCTTAGCCTAAACGGAATTGAGACTATTAATGTGATTCTATATTTCACGTTTATGTCTTTACTTCAGTAATATTTCTGTTCAAATATTGATTTTGATATAAACTTACCGAAATAAACTGTTAGATAGTTTGGTAAATCAGTTAAGCGACTATAAAATTTTAATTTATTCAAGAGAATATGTAATAAATCTCGACCTAAGAAATTTCAATGCAGAATTTCATTATTCAGTTGTCAATCAATCGATAACCAGAGATAAACTAAACTGACGTTAAAATGAAAAGAGACTAAATAGAATCCCTTCGTATTAAAGAAATTAGTCGCAAATCTTTATTAACTAGATAATTAATATTTGAAATGACTTTAATTACATTCCTTCAACGTTCATTGATTGTTTTCGAGGTACTTTTCTCCATTTCTGAAGGACTCCAAAGCGCACAGTTTGTACAAAGTTCAAACTAATTTATCATCAATTTAAAACTTATAAATATAATAAAGGATAGTAATTTCAAGTTGTTTTACATTCAAAAATAATAAATTATATTGAGTTCAATTAAAATTTGTTTCATAACAATTTCATTTTAGGCGATAAATTATATAAATTATTTGTTATGAAATTATTCATAAAATATTAAATGAATTTATTTGGAACAAAATAAATTAATTCTCTGTCTTATTTTTCTTTCCCCACAAAATAAATTATGTTATTTACCGATATTCACTTCATGAGTAGAAAACGGAGACAGATGAGAAAAAATTAACATAATTTATCTCGAGAAAGGATGAAATATGATGTAAACAAATGGAAAGTATGCTTCACTAATAAGAATAACAAAAATATATTATCATTTAAATAACAATTTTGATTTAAATTGACTTAAACGAAATTCAATAATTATTTTTAAGAAGTAAAGAGAAAAAATAATCATATTATACTAATATATTTTTACCTCCCAGTGATCTATGCTATTAATCATATCTTCTTATAAAAAGGAAAACAACCTTTACATTAGCAAAACAAAACATCCGACTAAAAAGATAAATGTCTTATCTACAGATATTTGCTCATTATATTATTAACAATATATGTATACATTTTACAAGACTGTGTAGAAAGTGCTATTTTCATCGTACCCTCGTGAGAGTTAGAAGAAGTAATATGTTTCTTGCATTTGTCGTGAAAAATATCGTGTCAGATATTTTCAAATAAATCACATTGATAAAAAAGAAAAAATCAGTCAATTTACCTATTTCACTTTCATCGTGCGTATCCTCGAGCATTAATATGATCCTGAATTTATTCGCCATGGACGCTAGATCTTCTAACGAGCGAGCAATCGTTCCTCCAGTCTGCGTGATGAGTCTCTGCAAAAAAGATGAATAAGAACGGTTATCGATTGTCGAATTTATGTGCTTGACACGTACATTTGTCTCTATAACTCACCTGACAATCATCCAGTGATATAGCTGCAAATGGTCCCAGGCAAAAGAAAGCGAAGTCTTCAAAAATATCGGTCTCACGTAATCTAGATTTTTTTGGCCCAGGCTCCATACTCGCTCCATCCACCACCTCATAATTCTCCTCGTTTAATATCCTCTTCTCGTTTACACAGTCTAAGACCCACTTGTAACTGACTATCCACTTCCGGTACGCGATTCCCAGTAAATACTTCAAAGTATTGTCGGCGCCGTTATCTTCTCCAGCTTTAACAATTACGTGCGTCACTTCCGGGACAAATGTACCGTGATAGGTGGCGCCAATCATGTCGGCGAACCGATTAACTATATCTATTTGATTCGACTGTAATCCGCTGCAAATGAAACCGAAACGCGTCTGCTCGTTCCTCTCGATTGCCGCTGATCCCGTAGAATTTCCCTCCTCGATCGTATCGATCGCTCTGGTGCTCTTAAGCTTAAGGGCGAAGGGATTGCCCGCCTTAAGATTCGATATCTTCGGCGTGCTGTGGTATAACTTGCTCTTCGATGCTTTTCCGCCTCGCTCGTTATCCAATTCCTGCGTATTTCCGAAGGCTCTCGCAGAACTTGCAACAGTTGGAGTAATTAACGCCTGGTGCTGCTTTATTGAGTTCGGTATTGGCGATATATCTGCAGGCGTCAAGAATTCAGGTGGAGGCGTAGATTTATGCGAGCGCTTACTATTGCTGGAAAACATGTAATTGGAACGTTCAACGAGAACTTAGATGTTAATCAAATAAATTGAATTCGTCATATAAATGAGTTAGTGCGGTTTTCCCGCGATCAATTTTATGGTTGAGCATGATTCAATTTTCAATTGTAGTGAAAACATGACACTGACGTTCCAACGATGATAGAATTTCACATGTGAAATGTTAACAGTTTTCATATCGATCGCTTTTGCAATTTAGTTAACTTTCGTGATAATCCAATAGAAAGAAGAAATGAGACAGTATCAAGTATGATACTTACAAGCATACATATATTATAGTAAAAAGTACCATAACTTCTGGTAATTTTAATGCATTTTAACTTTATTACCATAATAAAAAACGTGAAAATTAAAGTCTGTTTCTCATTCTATTTAAAGTATTTACATTACAAAACAGTTAACGAACATGACGCGCAACATAAATTATATGTTTATTTTTCTTCATGCAATTAAATCTTAAAAAAAAAAGAAGCCTGCGCGTCACTTGATCAACAAATCAGTTGGTGGTACATTTATCAAATATTTGAATACCACAAATGCATCCAAGATTGATTAAATAAAAGGAACTTCAAATCACGTTCGCAAACGTTAAACTTAAATGATATGATAATATGTTGTATAATGATATATGCATTTTTTATCAACGTACTTAGAAATCAGTGATCGATTGTATATATTCTTAATTGCATAATGGATTCTTAATTTAATGTAATCAAGGGAAAATTGATATCGATAAATTTCAATTCGATATGCTAAATGATCTTACCTTCTTCGGCAAACTTGTGGAGTATTCTCCACTATATCATCTTCTTCTTCATCGTTAGCAATTTCCTTAAAATATACAAAAGAAAATAGTATTAACTGGTTGATCCTGGAGTATTAACTGATTGAATAATGATATAATTAATAAAAAAATTGTTTTCTCTTGATTAATTAATACATTTTAAAATTGAAATATTATTAAAACTATAAGATAATGAATATAATTTTCATTCACAATTATTGTTCATTCTCTTAACTACTTGGAACATAGTTTTGAAGTAACTCTGCAACTATGGTGTGACCTATCAGTGCACACATGTTGCAGATTATTTAAGTAACTTTAGCACAATATATAAATACCTTATTGATAAAATTATTTGCATATAAATGAAATCAATTTTTCAATAATATCTCTATTAAACAATTATATGTGTAATAAAAGTTAAAAAAAAGTTCGGAATATAATGAATTATTTGTTTTCTAATAATAATATGGTATATGTACTCATCAATGATGTTAAAAATAGGTTTCATTGAAAAAACGCGCTTTGAAAATATATTGTTTACTTTGATTTCAATGAAATGTTTCATTCATTGTGGAATTTTACTCTACTGAACAAAATTGTACCTTTTTGCCTATTTTGTTAATTTAGTTTTTCAATTTTTATCGATGACATAATGTCTAAAATAAATTGACTCATTAGCTCATTAAGTCCTCAAATTATTATCATACTATAAATGTCGAATATCAGCACGATTAGAAGTATAACGTCGTAAAGAATAAACTTATTTTACAGTTTCTGTTATCAGTCAGTAATGTTATTTAAACGAATCCGTGTTTATCAAAAACAATGTTTACAAAATTCACATTTGTATACATTAAATCTTTTAACTTAAAAAATGTAAATTTTAATGAAACATGATTTTTTTAATAATTAAAAAATAAACAATAGACTTCGGGATGAATTGCTCATAAGTGTCTAAAATCTAGTAGTTGTTAGTGCAAGTGGCACCAAGTTTACTAACAAAATTTAATTTCCCAACTATTTTAATAAATTTAAAAGCATAAAATTATAATATAATTATTTTACAAGCGTTATATTTGCACATCTCAAAGAACCTATTATACACAGTTATCACTTTCATCTATTTTAAGGACTTTAAATTCCATTATCAAGGCCAGTATATTAAAGCTATGATAGGGGATTATATTTGAAGATTAATTTGTGAAAGTGACGTTGTGTAGCCGGGCGAAAATTATTAATCTGATTATAGTCTGGGATCGATCTGTCGATAAGCAATCTGAATTTAGAATGGGTTTTAATCCAACATGTAGCTTTAATGAATCCAGTAAGCAATTACTGGAACATAAACAATATGAATATAAAAAGTAAAATTAAATTTACAATTTTCATAATTTTCATTGTATTATAAATAGCAATTATTATTTTAGCTTATTACTTTTACTTGCCATTGTATGAGTATCAAATTTACGGTTACATAATCTTGTTAACGTGCAGAAACTACACATAGTATCCTATAAATCTGATTCTCCGAAGACCGAAGTCTGCGGTTTCCATTCACGTAGGTCTTTGAAATGGTAACCACTATGACTGTCACCAAATACACTAAATTTGATAATTACAATAATGCTTGTAACGTAAATTATTAATATTCTCAATTAAAATCAGATAATGGAAGTGACATAAAAATGAAACCACAAACCAGATCATAAATCTATTCATGCTGATAGTTTTTTTGATTTGTTTTTATGCTAAAAGAAATAAAAAAATTACTTTGTTACAACCGTAATGTAAGACCATATTTGCCATATAAGAATAATTATCGTGCCAGCACAGAATAAATTCTACTGAAAATACCAAGGATTCGCAAAATCACTAATATTGCAATGAAAGTTTGAGATCTATACGAACAAAATTCGTCAAATTTAACATTAATATAAATTAAAATGTTGTAAAATAAAATATGCAATTTTAATTCAAAATGACCTTCTAGCATGGAATTTTTGTTGTAAACGTAACAGTATAAATTATATAACTGAAGAACTATCCAACTTGGCTATAAGCCCAAATTTTTTGGCTCATGGGACGTCGAAACCCATCAATTTTTATAAATGTCAATTTTTCTTTTGCGGATTTATTATTTGCGTTTCATTTATGTCGCCACCTTTATTGATTGAAAAAGAGTTTTCTTTCTTCTAAGACGTAATAAAATATGCATTAATGATGACATTAATACTTCCATCCATGTTGATTTATAGGCAAGTATTAAAAGTTCAATAATCCAATTTCAACTTCTTAGTCAATAAATTTGAAAATGTAGAAGATTTCATGAAAACTTATTTTTTAAAAGTTTTATTACAATAAAAATGACTAGATTACGTAATGATCACGTAGTTTACTTTAAAAGTTCTATCAGCCATTAGAAAATGTAGTTAATATCGTATGCTTTTAGAACATATAAATATATTTCTTAGAGCACAAAAATATATTTCTTATTTATTTCGCTGCAACCGTACTAAAATATGTTAAGTTTCATGTATTGTTTTTTTCTAGTGTGCAAACCAATCAAACATATGTGATACTGTGTACAAATGGTAAACATAATTATTATGATTAACGTAAAACAAACTTACTTCTAATAAGTCAGCATTTATATCAACAGATGGATGATTAACCATTTTATTTGATTCACCTTGAAACTGTAATGATTCTTTTGTAGTTTGACCTTCTCCTTCATTTTCAGAATTAGTTTTGATGACATTATTTGCAAATTGTACATCTTCAAATTTGTTTGTAGTAGATTCAAATATATCTTGTTCCATTTGTTTCAAAAGTAATTGTTGCTGAGTGATATCAAAAGAATCTTCTTCGAGTAATGTCTCATCAGGTTGATAATTTTGATCAATATTTTCATTTACATTTTCAATCTCTTCTAAACATTTCTCTGGTCGACTTTCTTGAATATTATCAATTACACTTTCCTTTGATTTAATTTCCTGAATTAATTCTTTAGATTTATTTAAAGTACTTTTATTGACTTGAGAAACAAAAGAAAACTGTTGCTCATTTGTTTCTTCAGTATTACTATTATTATGTTTTGAATTTTGTTTCCTTGAAATTTTAATAACGGTTTTATTCGAACTATCTTCGAGAAGGCTGCTTTGTACTTGATCAATATCATCTTCTAAGCTGTCTGGTATTATTTGCGGACTATTTAATTTCTTTGATTTATTTATAAAAGACATTCGATCACATCTTGGAGTGCTTGTTACTGGATTCTTTGTATCGGATTGTTTTGAATTACTTAGGGACGAAGCAGATGGAACTTCCCCCAATAAAAATTGAGTATCAACTTCACCTAAAATTCTATCAAAATTATCTGATGTTGATTCCATTATTTCCTTGTTTTCATCTTGAATATCATTAGTTTTACTTCTTTTCAAATCAGAAGTTATTGGTTCAAAATCTTCCACTTCACATACAATATTGTTATCCATATTATCAGTTATATGATCATCCAGTTTATTGGATATATTATCCGTATTCATGATTACAGTATCCAAAGAGATTCTGGACTTTGGACTTTCCTTATTATCATTAAGCTGGTCATCTGAATCTTTGCACCAACTATTCAAAGTAGCTTTTGCAATTTCTTCTATATGAGATATAGGAGAAATTGCACGTTTTCGTTTTCCAGAGTGTAAATCAAAACTTTTACTTTTAGTGCTTAAAATACTACCTATCTTGTTGCTACTACTGGTCAGTTTTTGAGATCTATTTTTTTTTATATTTAAAGTGGAGAGTGAAATTTCTGAATCACTAACTTTTGTATTAGTTTCTTTAATATTAATATTTTTACTTAGTTGATCACTTTCATTAATAATTTCATTGTCATCAAAGTCTTCAGGGGGAGTATCCTTCAATGGAAGAACTCGTCTTTTTTTAGATAAACATTTAATGGAACATGGAGAACTGTTCTCACTACTTTCACTGCTTAATCTTCGACTTCTTTTATATGAAGATGAAATTTTCTCAGAATCAGTATCAATTACCTCAATTGGATAAGCATTTTCTGGAGTTTCAATTACTTTATCTGCAGCTTCAAGGTCATTGTGTTTATTTGGATTTTCTATTTGCATTGAATTTTCAGTTGTGGAACATGAGAGAAATTGAACTTGAATACTTGATTGTTCATCTTTTTTGTGAACATCTTGTTCCTGCTCATCAATCAAATTCAAGTGATCTTTAGCCATTAATTGAGTACTTGGAATATTCTCATCACCTAATTTTTGTTGTGCATTTTCCTGATTCAAAATTGGTTGATTGTTTGGTTCAATTAAATTAGGTGCAGAAGTATTAATTAAATTATTACTTCCATCACAAGTTGAAGAATTGTTTATAGTTGTGTTATATTCAAATGAAATAAGTGCATTTTTGCTGGATAATCTTCTTTTCTGATCCACTGATTTCTTAAGGCCTCCATAATAGTAAAAAGGAATCATTTTTCGTTGTTTAATCATTTTGCCAAGTTTTTGAAACCGGACTATAAGTTTTGATGATGTATTTGTTAAATCATGTTTTTTTGCAGTATTTTGTATCAATCTTTTAACATTTGTATGTTTTCCACTAAGAGATAATTTGTTTTTAAAACTATTTTCTGATTTTTTTATTTCTTTAACTGGAGTTTTTGAAATTTCATAATGATCAGGTGACAATATTTCAGAATTATTTTCAAATTGGTTATTAATTTTTAATTTGTCAACAGAATTTTGACTTGGAATATTTAATGATTGAGATTCAATTAATGGCAACTCGGATTTATTTGCATTTGCAAGCCAAAATTTTTTAGGTGAAACTAATTTCTTCATTGTACTAACAGAATCAGTACTATTACATTTATTTATTTTATTTTCCTCGTTATCATTATTTAGAATTGTCTCTTCTCTGTCAACAATTTTACTATTCTTGTTTTCCATTTCAGCTGTTAAACCAAAAGAAATATTTGTCACTATGTTATTTTCTTCTTTATCAAGTACGTCGGTGTTTTCTGAGGTAGGTATTTCATCATTTCTCAAAATAACATCTTGAATCTCCCGAGGTTTGCTTTTAGTTTTACTTTTAATTTTGTTTGGTTTGTTATTTTCATTTATATTATCTTCTATACCAGATTTGATTGGAACAATTTCAGATTGTTCTTTATCAAACTCATTAATAACATTATTATTATCGTTTTGAATTTTTGACAAAGACAACTGTGATTTATTAGCAGGTTCTACAATTACATTCAAACTTTTAGTCTTTCGCTTTGAACGCATTTCTTTACCAAACTCTTTTATAAGTGTCCACTGTTTTTGTACTGCTGACACTTGTGACGTATTTTGATTTAATGTTCCAGATTCATTGTTAAAATTTTGTCTTTGTTTACGTTTTGCTGGAATTTTACTTGTGCTAGGCATTTCGTTAGTTATATCATTTTTTTGCAATTCATCGTTCTTTTGTTTTGCAGATTCTGAGGAACATTTTTTTTGTTTATTTTTATTTTTATCCTGAAATTTATTTTGTGCATCTTTACCTAACCATTCAGAAACTTTGACATTGGATTCTATTTCATTTTGTTCATTATTTTTGTTATAATTAATTGTTTTATCCTGTGCTTTTGAAAACTCTGCCAATATTGCATCTGAAAATTTATTTCTTATAAAATTAATACATATAACTAAACTATTATTAAAATTTTATTTTATTACTAACTTTTAATAAATAAAAAAATTATGCAAATATCTAAAATTTAATATTTTATGAAAATTAATAATATTGTATATCTTATAAAACATTTTTCATTTTTTAAATTTCATACATAATTAGTTTAAATAAATTTATTATGTACATTTTGTAGATTAACAGAAATGTAATTATGAATATGTTTATAGAAACATAAATTATTTATATCAAAAATATTGTATTCAATCTAAATTGTGGAAAAGTTATTTTTATATTTACCATCAAAATCATTCTCCAAAGCCTCAGACAATTTATACAATCTTTTTGCACATTCAGACATATCATCATTTAACAATACATTTCGTCTACCAATTGAAGCATTACATACTGGACATCTAGCTGATCTTTTTTGCTGAATTAACTGATTTATGCATT
>JABFPN010003206.1:0-18976 GCA_022817305.1 Leptoteleia sp. ZL-2020
CCGCCGCCACTTTGTCTAATTAACATGAATATGTGCGACACCAGCATCAAATTCATGTAAATGGTATATTCTAAATATGTTTTCCGTATAGCATTATATTCATGCGATTTTAGTTATATTTTTCAGTGTAACGTAACATGAATTTCTTTTTTATTCTTACAAACTGATATTTGGAAACTACAAATTTTTCATTTGAGATCTAATAATCAAAACTACAATTTCATTGAAAAGATCTAATAAAAATTATTTATATTCATAAGAAACTAGTCATATACTTGAAAAAGTATAAAAATAACTCTCAAGTTAGCAAAACCTATCAGTTTGACCACAATTATTCCTTTAAAGTGTACAATAAATATAAACATTTTGATACTTTTTGCCAACATAATATAGTAATTTTTTAATTTTTTCAAGTATATATTTAAAAGGTCAGAAAAGTCTGAAGTTTCTGCAAGCGACGTTTGCAAAATTTATATTTTGCAAATCGTAGAAATTAATAGTAAGGCTAAATTTTAGCTAGTGCAAGGTTAGGACGCAATAAATTTATTTCATGCTTAATGTGTATTACGGATCAGAACATGCGCTATGAATAATAAAGACGGCAGCTGACTTAACAGCACGTCGAAAACGATATGACGTCGTTTTTTTTGCCTAATAGCTTTTTTATGGCGATATTCGCATTGAATGATCGTGGTACCAACAATTTTGCGAGGTACTTTTGCTTGTTTACCCCGAACGATTAATTTTAAAGTCAAGAAAACTGTGCTTTCTACTTTTTCATTACATTCCTTTCCACTATGATTGAGGGAATTTCGTAAACATTTATAGGTATCATTCGTTGCCCTCTAACTTGAAATCAATATTGATGATATGCGAGGAGTTTCAAAGGTTGAAATTCAACGAATTAGAATTTAAAAATATCAGACGTATAAAATTTATGTGGAGATAGCACCAAATAGAAAATACATTATTCCATATTGTTGCAATTCCATTTGCTGATGCAACAATTTCATACAATGTAATTCTTTTAAGTTTGAATTCGTTAGATTTGAATATTTCATTCTTCTCAAACATCATTGATATACAATAAAGTTGATTCGATCATTTCAACCCACGCGAAAAATCAGCTGGATTTTGGGTGGACGATGGTTGGAGGAAGGCTGAATCTTGACTGGATACAAAGCTGGAAAAAGAGTGTGTTTGCACGAATTTAGCCTTTTGAAATGGCTGGTATTTATTGGCTGGATATCGGCTGGATCAATCAACCATTATTCCAGTGCTCCAATAGGTGGTGGTAATGACAGTTTGTACAGGTTGTCTGCAAGGGAATTGTCGCATGAAATATATATGGAGCGTGTTATAATAGAGAGGACGGGGGAGGGGCAATTTATTTTTACACTCATGGAATCGAATCAGAATGACGCGTTTATAATAACTGGACTTTTTTTTTACCAGCCGATTGCTACAAGCCGTTTCAAAAGGTTTAATTAGCGTCAAACCCATCCTTTTTCCAGCTCTGTATCCAGCTGAAATGCAGCTGCCATCCAGCTGTTATGTTCGCGCGGAAAATCTTGACAATTTCAAAAGTTTAGAGATTTTTCTTATACTTAAATTCCATAATAAGAAATAAGTATAAATAAAAATATTTTACGAATTAAATGTATAATATTTTTAATTTATAGTAAAAGCTTTTTGTATATTTAAAATAAAATTTATGATTATTTTCTCTCCGTCCAAGGATACAACTTAATTATTCGGACAAATTTATTTAACATGTCGAGGTTTCGGTCGATACCGTTAAAAAGGTAAGCAACTTTTTAAAAGGATCTTCGAGTTGCATTTGTCTGTATCGATTCAGTCTTTGATAAAGCATACAATTCTTCCAAATCTGTCTCATCTTTCATCGAGACTCAAATTCAACTAAAACTCGTAGACATTTATCGCATTAAATATAAGACATTTATTCACCTCAACAGTTTATTATAAAATAATTTTTAAATTGAATTTCGCTTGAATTTAATTAAACAACTTTAATTTAGCTCGTTCTGTTCCGAGCAATACTTTAACAAATTTAAATAGCATTAAATGAGATTTTGTTATTGGATCCTTTAACAACAGCATTTTAGTTGTGTGTGCTGGATGGAGAATAAGCAAATTCTGTTCGCGCACGAAATACATTTTAGAGTCTTGAAGAGTATTTGAACTACGAAGTAAATAAACTCTCAAATTATACAAATTCCATTTCAGTCCAAGATATTTTCAGTTTTCTGTCTCTGTTTAACGCAGACTGAAGGTTCTTTTCTCATCTTAAGCACAAGTCATATTTTAAATTAAATGAACACATGTCGTTGGTAGCGTATAAGTGTTTACAAATAACAACCGTTTTAGAATGCGATAGAATTCTGTTTTATAAGTATGTGACTTTTATTACAAAGTTTACATAGTTTTGAATCTGTTTAGGTTGCAGACTGTGTCGTTATTGATAGTTACGACATCCTGCAGCATATATGTGTAAACTATATTGAATGCAAAAAAGTAATTTAATTAAAAAGAAAAAAAATTGCGAGAAAAGTAATGTTAAATATTATTTTTCTTAATAAATTTGAAGAATAAAAAGTACTTTTATGGGACTATAATAAATACAATTGTAAGAAATAAATAATAGTGTAGCATCAATTGAAATATCCTGTTTGTATGAATTTAAATGAATGTAAATGAATAAGATTTTTAAATGACATGAAATTATAATTTTAAATAGATGCAACAAAGTGAATGAAATCTTTATATTTTTTTTATGTAATGTATTGAACAAGAGACTATTTTATAGCAAAATTTTTGCTTAAGCATAGAATTTTTTAATATAAATAAACATTTCTTATAAAAAGAGAAATAATATTTGTATTAAAAAATGTTCCGTTAAAGTATCCTTCTTGAAACTGCATGTAAAAAGAATGTCGATTTTATTCATACAATTTTTTAACTCGCATTAATTATAAACTCATATTTCTCTTGATTTAATGATAAGAAACTCGACCAGTTACGATGACAATTTAAAAACTTTGTTTCCTTTTTCAATTATGTTAAATTTGTAGACATTATTAAAAAATTATGACGAACAGTTCTGTGTTCTTTTTCTTTTTTCATTCTAATTAAAATGTGTCGCTTAAGTATAACGGACTTCAAATTTAAGATCAATATATCCACAAATTTACCAAGCTAAGAGTTATCGTGATGTAAAAAGCAGAATCTTATGTCATCAGACTGGTAAAGTTTCGTCTTTTTAAGAGATTTCGGAGACCTTGACGTTTTCAAAGAGGTAGCAGAATCTTTTTAGTAGCTCGCGTGAGTGGCACTTGTCTATTGTACGCTTTCAATTTGTTCGTGCGCCACCGTTCTCGCTCACAATATGTTTCCACTATTTAAATTATGTGTGAAAATATCGCGTAAAATTTCACGTCACTCGAAACGTTCCCTTTAAAAGCAAAAACGTCGAAAATGGAACGGAAAAGGTAATGGAAAAGATGAGCGCTGAATAATTCTCAACAACAACCAATAGTGAAATTTGTTCATATTTTAATTAAATTGCAAAATTGCAAAGTGCTTTTGATGTCGAGATTAACGTCGCTATAACGAATTGTGTTAGCGGAAAAAGACCTTTACACAATTAATTCTTGCACAGCAACAACGAACACAAGTTCGTCCGCGCTGTAACTTGCAAACTCAGCGTTCCACTATAACAACATCAAATCTTAAACTAAGACTGCTGATTACATAACGTAATAATGCACCGAAAGAAATTTATTATTAGGTGCTACTATATTTTGTAATAACTCGAGGATATGTGTGCATTTATAGTATTCCATATGATATGAAGTATAATTTTTGAAAATATATGAAAAAATCTCACAGTCATTTGGAAAGATATAGATTTTTGTCCATCTTTAGTGTAATCGTGAAAGAGGCGTGGTCTAATTTTTTCCAGTCACTGATATTTGTAAAGTGAGACGCATACTTTTAGTTGGTAGCGTAGAGTAGTAGTAAATGGCTCGACTGTCAACTGTGAGGTCGCGAGTCCTATTCCTTATTCAAATTTTTTTGAAGTACTACATCATATTATAAGTAATACGAGTTATTCTCGGGTATATGTATCATATACAGTAACAACTATTGATAAATTTCTCTTAATATACTAGACCGAATTTTGTTCATTTTCGCCGTTCTGCTCGTAATAAGTATAGCACGTTAGTTCGCTTGAATACTAATTGAAATTTGCTTTGAAATCTACAGCAGCAGGTCGACTGTAAAAATTTAATTAAGAGATGATTCAGCCGGAGGTTGATTTTTGAGTGAAACAGTTCAACGAGCTTAAAGAATAGTTGAAAGATCTTTTTCAATAGCACAAGCAATCTTTTTAATAGTAAAGGATTTATTTCATTGATTCAATGCTATTTAATTGAATTTCGCAATTAACGTGATTAGTGTCCCATAAAGTAGGATAACTACCGTACTTTCTTTAACCTGAAAAATAAGCGCAATACACTTTAATGCATACTCGATTATTAATTTTAGTGTTAATTTAATTTTATGATTAGTAAATTTATGAAATTTAATTGCAATTAGTCTTTATCTATTTTTTATCGATTTTTTCACTAATGATTTAACGTAAATAAAAAATATATTTATATATATAATAATAATAATAATTATATTATATCCCAATTAAAAACAGATTTAACGATTTATTCACTAATTCCAATTAAACTTTATAAATCCAATTATTGGAGAAAATTGTTCTTCTAAATTTTGCAATATTTCATACTTATTTATAACTACAATTGTTAAAATTAAAAGCAAATTACTATTATCAATTAATGCAAATAAATCTCGAACTTTCACACTTTCATACAAATCTTCTCAAAAAATATCAAACATTAAAATTCAATGATTTCCAACTTAGAAAAATTTGAATATTAAAATGCGTTGCATTAATAAACAGTATAATTTATTTTTACCAAACTGACTCCGTGTAATTTATTTACGTTAAATATTGCTTAAGGTATATATCTTTTAAATTAATTTTTAAATTCATATGCAGCATGGTAAAATTTAATTACCAGTCGGTTCATTTATTGATGTAGATCTATTTTTACCAAATGAACTATGGTTATATTATTGAATGACAATTTTGAACCATTAATTTTTGCCACTAAACTCGTATCTACAATATTCTACAACTACAATATATTTATATGTTCATATGTACATCGCTTTTATATCAATTTCAAAATTACGATAGCGCACGAAGTTACTTTCGTACGTAAAATAGATTTCTTTAAATGATAGGAAGCAGAGCCCAAGCGAATGACCGATATCGATGCGACGAAGACAACTTGAAAAGTAAATTCAACATTTGTATTACGATAACAGTAGAGCAGTGCAAATGAATTTGAGGCGTTATCGGGAGAGCGAAATTCTGTATAACTGAAAATATCTCTTTATCAGGCACGAATAATCGCGGCCGATTTTCGGTCGCAGAAACGGGTTTGCCACAGCGATAACATCAAATATTATGTGCACACATCGTGTGTGTAATTATTGCGAGCTGCCGGTGTGTTTGGTCGAGCGTCGTATTGCACTTAATTCGCGTTAACTCGCGTGTTTATAACATGGCGACATATGTTTACGCGCGTCTAATCTACTTTCGTTGATGTATTATCGCGCGCTCAACAATTCTACAATAATTGATAAAACGATGCTCGAAGAAGTGTGGCACAAAAAAGTGCGTATCGCCCCGGGCATTATAATAGATTTGTTTGATCAATAAAACGTTTAACTTTGCGCGATTACAATTTTGTACGCTAATAAATTTGCATACCGATAAAGCTGCTTGACCCGACGCATTAACTCGACTTTAACCAACATTGTATAGTGAAAGTTTATAACATTTAATCCGAGTTAATTTTAGTATACAGTTAACGTAAAATAAAATTGCAAATTTAATTCCCTTGAAATGCGCCAGTGGTGTAAAAATGTAAACTTTTTCGAAAGCCTCGAAAGAAATCGTTTAATAACGTTATTGAAACTTTTTCCATTGTGCAAATGGCACGCACATAAATTTACACATTCAGCATTTAATTATAAAGTCACATAGATATTTGATTTATTCGTTTCTTTCGTTCGCTTTTTTTTAAGCGTGAAAACGAATAAAGCTTTCAGATAAATTCTGAAAAAGTCGGAATGAAATATTGCACAACATGAATTACCGCGTGCAATGAACTCGGCGAAATTAAAATGATCATTTTGAAACCACATAAAGTGTGTGAAACATATTGTACGTGACATCTGCAGTGTTTATATAGATATTTGATTGTGCTAAGCGAGGCAGCAGTGTGCGTTGCGTGCATTAGTATCGTGTTAGTTCTCTGAGTGTTAACATGCACGTACAATGTTATACAACTGCAACCTGCTTTTAGAAAGAAATTGAAGGGGAAAAAAAAGGATTTGAATTTGTACGACGAGGAGGCTACATTGAAATTGCATATAAAGTTGCAAATCTTTCGAGACGTTTATCGCAAAATGTCACGTTTGTATTTACGAAAATAACAGCTCGGGTTGTGTGCTTTATAGTATGGTTAACATGCGACATTGAAGATTATAAGAACGTCGCTTTGCAATCTGAACGCCTTCGGAGGCATTTAATTTTCGTGTGCAATTATGTACAATGAAACGTTTAATTTATCAAGGTTGTCGAATTTCAAAATGAACGCGCTATTGACAAAAAAAAATTAAACAATCACAATAAATGCAGTTTCATTGTGTTTAAATGTAATCCAAGAATAGATTGTACATTTACATTTTATAATCACATAATAACTCTTTGTTTGTAAATGACAATTGACAATATAAAGTTGCAATTGAAATAAATTTGCTTTAAAGTTTTTATACATATGATGATAAAAAGAAAAAGACGAAATGATAAAATTAATGATAAATTGATTATCATTGCACGTTAATACCAAAGATATATAGGATTTTTGATAAAGTCATTTTGTTTTGAGCAAACGTGTTATTTGAAATTCAAAATTATAAGTCTTATCTCTAATTTTCTGTAATCTAAGATCTTTATTCCAAATAGATTTCGTTTGAGCACCACCCACACGAGGCACCTGTAAAGAACATGAAAAGTCCTTCTCTTTGCCGCACCATCTACAGTCGGGGCCTGGTACTTTCCCCTTCTTGACTAGATAGCATTTCAGGTTACAGAGCTCGGTGGGGGCTATGACCTTACTTTACCCATCCTCCAGATCTCTTCAGACCAACAGTTAAGCTGCTTGTCCGTGTGCTCTTTAAACAATCTAGTACTATCATTGTAATGTCAATGACTTCAAATATTAATTGCCAATAGTTCTATTTGTTAGTAATTACTATTAGTAATTTGCACACAATAGGTTATTAACCATTAATGCCTAGATTTTACTAGGGTATAACTTTAATTTTATTGGTTGAATCTATAACTGTACCCTTCACCTGATAATTTTTAGTCTATTTTTAGGTATGGTTAGGGTATTAAGATTATATTAATGATCCTACAATACAGTAAGCAACAAAATTTAGCATTCTTTACGTTTCGTTTTCCATGGTTTGACTTGTACGTCACACATTTGAACTGTTACTCCATTACATCAGGTTTAAGAATAAAAAAAAATTATCGAGCTAATTTATATAAATTTCCGTATAGTTTATAAAAAATAATACTTAATTATTTCCTCATATGAGATAGATTAAGAAGACTATTTCTTACAGTTATAA
Organism: Leptoteleia sp. ZL-2020; assembly: GCA_022817305.1. Lineage (NCBI taxonomy): Eukaryota > Metazoa > Arthropoda > Insecta > Hymenoptera > Scelionidae > Leptoteleia > Leptoteleia sp. ZL-2020. The sequence goes on from JABFPN010003206.1 coordinate 7,810, forward strand.
GAGAATATATACGTCTGCTCGATAAGGTTCGTTTGCTGTAAAATATAGTAATTTTTCATACAAATTGTTCTCAGTATAATGCATGTTTCTTTATATCTGTAAGTTTAACATATTTTACTTGTACAAGTATAAGCAGAAAAATGAAGAAGTAATTTTCCCATAATAAATTGGAATCGAACCCCAGAAGATAAGTTATGAACGTACTTATGATAAAATATGAAAGAAATACCATAATAAAGTTTTTATTCCGATAAATCTTTAAGAATTCCAATAAATTTGTAGGAATAAATACTTTATTTGATCACTTATTACATATTTTATTATAACTATGTTCATAAATAGTCTTCTGAAGTTTGACTCCTATTTATTACGGAAAATTACTTCTTCCTTTTTCTACGTATATAAGTTATTATAAAAAAATTAATTTGCCTTTTAATTTTTCTACTTCATTGTTTGGAAACCATTCAAAATTTAATACATTAATTAATCAATGCATTCACAAAACGTCGAATCATGTTCTTCAGTTTCTTATTGTTCTTAGATTTGAAAGGGTAAAATTCTTTACTTTTTTTGCATACCTTTTTGTATTCTTTTTATAATTATTTTTACTTGAATTTACAGTCTTGGTCTTCAGGTCAAGATATGAGATTTGAACTGAATGCTCAAGGCATCCCTCATTGCAATGTTAGTACCCTTCCCAGGATCAATAACGCATGATCCAGGTGTGTCTTTTTTAGGTGTGGCTATTCAAAGTTCTTTTCTCTTTTACTCCAGTGGTATACTCCATCTTGAATCTAAAAACGGATTAGTATATCCATGTCTCTTTCAGAAATCTTCTATTTAAGCTAATGCCTATAAAGGTTCTACATATTGTAAATCAGTTCCTTCCTTTTACTCTTTACATATCCAGATCTTATTATCATAATATTTTTTAAATGGATGTTGAATATTAATGATTGTTTTAAAGCTTTGGAGTTTTGAAATTGAATCGAAAATGTTTGTGTTCTAAAAATACTACTTTATCCAATACACGCTCAGACGTCAGCAATTTAAACACAAAAGCTTTGAATCACGCTTCAATTGTACCATCGCTAATGCTATTATTAACTGAAATTTTAATAACTCTGTAATTATAAACAAATATTCTTACATGAATTGTTTATTTTTTCATTCATGTAATGTAATGTTTCCGTTTCGCAACGAAAATACTAACACGGAGAAAAAGAATAAATTATGAAAACAACATAAATTCTTATTTTATTATACTCTTTTTCTCATTCGTAAATGTCTACAATAATAAATACTTGGAATATACGTTTTCTTTTATTTTTATTATACGCCAGGAATGGATGCAGGTGAATTTTATTGATGAATCATGCTACACGATACGACCAAACTTAATTATGTATACACCGAACGTCACCATACTATAATAACGTATTACATCGATTTCCTCATATTGCACGAGCGCGATGTCATCTTTATTAAATTCTATAAGAAAACAAAACGTGAACGCAATAATTTGATGCGAGATTGACTAATTCAACTATCTGCATAAAAGAAGATTCAATGGATTTTTTTTATCATCTGAAACTATGTAACATTTTTTAGACCTTTACTTACAAAGAATGATAAAATTGAATCAAAAACAAAATTTTGTTTGAGCATGTTTTGTTGAAGCAATCAAATTATTTTGTCGATTTTGTAAACTGCGCATGGGTTATAATCTCATGATGACGTTTACAATAAACTGATGAATCAGTTAAATTATATTTCACTATGTTTAAAAGATTATATTTTCATTTTTATTGGTTACATTTTCACATTGTGCACTGGTGTAACATTTTTTTAAATTAATTACGTTTAGTCAATGTCATAAAAAGTAAAATTATGACAAAATTATTTTAAAATAACTGACAAAATAGCAGGAAATTAAATAAATTTTGTTGGTTTAATAAAATTCTTCCGCTGCCTGAATAATAACAGTGTAATTTGGTTGAATTATCGAAATTGTTATTGATTCAATAAAATTGTTCTCTGCTTGTATAAAATGCAAAATACCACGTCATATTTTATTCATAAAAATATCTCGAATCAAATATGGCACTCCGCCACATTTCCATGTGATTTATATTTCATTTATTTGTTCCGCTGAATATTACAGTTTTTATTCGCATTTCGTTTTTGCATGTTTAATACGAATTCGAACGTGATTATCTCTATTAATAGAAGTTTTCGGGCGGTAACTTCTGACAAAAACTTTTATGACTTTAGCACATAATTTTTATTTTTGGCCAATATCTTTGTTTCACTTCAATAAACGAAAAGAGAATTTTGAGTTATAGATTAAGAGCAAAGTTATAATTTTTCTTCATGCGCGACAAAGAATTGGTTCGGTTAATAAATCGATGAACAACTTTAGAGGTATTTCTTCTACAGCTACAGGGGTTATTTACCAATGAAATGTTCAGCCAATGAACACGCGCAACGTCACAGTCGTTTCTATCGGTTCAATTATAGAAATTTGATTCTTAAGAAAGAACATCTTGTCCTCTATGAATTCCACAATGTTTTGTTTTTAAGCATAATTTGAAATCTCACGTTTTAATATTTTTCATTTTTATATTGACATTTTAATTTTAAAACTAAAAATTTAATTAAATTTATAAGTTTGTTAGAAGTTTTCATCGAGAAATTTTTTAATAGAAAAATGATTGAAAATATGATATAATATACTATATTGTAAAAATATTAATCCTAATAACAAATATTAAATGAAAAAAAGATTACAGTTATAAAAATGAAAAAATATTCGATTGGCTTTTAGTACAAAAGTCGACGTCACGTAACTAGGTCTGGGCATTATATCTCCGCGTAGTTAATTTCTACTAGTGTTGTTTACTTCTTTCCTTATCTTTTTATTTTGCTTTCGAGCTCATATTTTTCTATCTATATCAAAGTAATGTCTAAATCAGCCAGTGGTTGAACTCAGATCCGTACTTCCAACTAACACGTAGGTCTGTTTTAAAGTAACGTATGCGATATTTTCGACATTTTCGTACAGATTATTTCGCGCAAATGTTTAACGTCATGAAGTTTGACCTAGATTAGTACGAAAGCATGCGGTGTTTCACGTTCGCGAATTATGCCTTGAACATGCGACACTGAACAAACCTATGATGGAAATTCAAATCTATTAAAACAATTTGATTTCAAGTGTACATAAGTACTTTGTTAAAAAACATATATTAATCATATAATTAACGTCACTAAGCAACACAATATCAATAAATACTTAAAAATATTTCGTTAGTATTAATTTCGTTAGTATTAGTATATTAAAAACAGTATTAGTTTTTTACGAATATAACATAAATAATTATTAGTTGAAATAAATTTATACTTTTATATTTGTATTTAAATACGAAAATGTATAAATTGTCTTTTTTTCAAAATAAAATATTCTTAAATTATTTTTTTTTGTTTAATCCCGGAGGGCGCGCTACACTTATCTAGTGTATCCATAAAATAAACTATAAAAAAATAAAGTAATTTAAACAATATTTTGTTGTTTAAGTTATAATGCAACATATTTATCACATGGGGTGACAGGAATTTAATATATGAAAATGTTTAAATACCGCAAAAACTTCATTGCAAATAGATATGTTTTATGAGAGCAGAAAAACGAACGTTGGTATTACCGTGCCAATATTATCAGTTGCAATTTAATTGTTTTACATTAATTTCAAAGTTTATATGCATATAAACAAACAGTTTGTACTGAATGTTACATTAATGTTAAATGAAACTTTTGTGCTGGAGAATAATGTACTTCATTTCGAACTCTAATATGATGAAATAACTAATTGCACACTTATGCTGATAATGATTTAATAGATATTTATATATTTCGCCAGAATGTAATAGAAATAATAAAATATTTGTAAGAGCTTTCGTGGGGAAATTAAATGGACTTAAATTATAAATATTTTGTTGTCCAAACAATTGGATAAACGTTTAGCTTGCAGATTATTAACATTATTGATAAAATTATATGTATACAAAAAGATATTTATAATTGATATAATATGCAATAATATTTTAAAAAAATATTACGTCCTTTTATAAACAATTTTCGGGTTATTACAAAATATACTAGCAACTACTAATAAATTTCTTTCGGTGTAAATAACAGAAAATATTTCTGATTTAAGAAGAATATTATTTCAAATTATTTATTTAATTGTTTCTATCATTTTTAATTATTAAATTTCCAATTCTAAACTTCTTTGCAATTAACAAGAAACATCTTTTTTAATCTGTTAACCATTAATAGATTATCTTGAAAGCAGGTATTTTTTTCTGAAATTTTTTCATTATTATCCGGCAAACCTAAAAATTTTTTGGTTTCTTTTATTCTGGTTCATTTGAATACAGTAATAGGAATTTTCAAGGAAAAGAACGTCATAACATACGGCATAGAAAAATATTTTCAGGGATGACTTTTTGACAGAAAAAACATTGAACAATATCTACAATGTAACAGTTATTTCAATATAAAATATGAAGACCAAAGATAAACATATTACAGCTATTATTACCATACTTTATTATAATATTGGTATGATAAATTTCTTGTCTCGTTACTAAAAGTAATTAAAAATTATTGGTTATCAATACAGCTGCTAATTACCATTCTTTTGAATACTCGGAGAGAAAAGATTAATAAAATTTACTGACATTCTTAGTAAACTGGTTATATATTGGCAAAACTTGAAAAATTACTATCTTAAGTTAGTAAAACGTATCAATTTGTTGAAAATGATTCTTAGAAAGCTGACATTTTTTACTAACTTAGGATTGTAATTTTTCAGTCTTGCAAGTATATGACCAGTTTACCAACAATGTCAGTAATTTTTATTAATATTTTCTCTCCGTGTAGCAATTGTGTGAGTCGTATTAAATACGAATTTATTTTAATTACAAAATTTGTAATTAAAATAAATTTGTATTTAATTATGAACTAATAACTCATGACTAATAATTTTAAACATCATATTAAATTTAAGGAAATATTTTATTATTTTCATATTCGAATACATATATAATTGAGTAACAACAAATATTTCTATATTTAACTATATTTGGTCAATTTCTGCACGTTAAACTAAAATATTTTACTCATCTAGAGGAGTTATTGTCATTTTCAAATAAAATCCTGACTTTTTATGTTAAAACAAATTACTCAATTAACACTAAAAATAAATATCATGAAAAAACAATTAAGGTTTCTTTGACTAATATTAGTAATTTAGATACCAACCTAATTAAAATGAGATTGTGCAAATTTGATTATATATAATTAATTTTGTGATTCATTTAATTTGTTTACAATGTTATCATTTTATTAATGTTTAACAGATAGATTTAACAAAAAAATCTAAAAAACTTTAATTTGTTCATATTCATTGTCTCTATTTTTAGCTACATATTATTTAGTTTGTATTCATAATTTGTCAAATTTACAGACAATAGGATATATATATTTAAATTTGAATATTTAAATTATTTGTTGGTTTAATTATTTATCAATTTAGTTGCTTTAAAATAAACTTCAATTGTGATTCAATTAATTCATATATATAATGAATTAAGAGAACTAAATTTAAAATGTAAAATACGCAAAAAGGAAACTGAAAAAAAACTAACTTGAACACTCTAAAAATATTATTCTTTGCGGAAAATAACATTTTGCTTATTTTTATTTCGCAAGGAGATTTTAAGATTAAGAAATATAGTTTTTCTTAAGATAATCTGATTTAGATTACAAAGATGCAGCATCATTTTGACCAAATATTAAGATGTTTTTCTACTTATTGTAACTGAATTCTGGTTAAAACGAAAATATACGTTTATATAAAAGAGCGAATGTATAAAATATATTAATTTAAAACATAGCCTACTCAGAGTTCAATATCCAGCATGACTCCGTTTTAAAATACAATCGTTTCAACTTTCTAATGAAATTAAACTATTAACATTTGGAAACGAAACTTCTGCTTTTGATTTTGAAAAAAATGATAGTAGATAAACCAAGTACATTATGAAGTGTTGTCAATTTTTTTGGAGCGAGGGTATTTACATTTGCAGGAATATTTATAATGACCAATATGGATGGTGTAAAATCAATGGGCTGTTAATATCGATTAACGAATGTGTTTCAGTTGGCTCCGAGAGCGTAAATAACGAATGTCAATGATACGAAACTGGGACAAGCGTTGGTTTCTTCGAACAACGAATGTTCACGAAGAAGATTGACTAGGCCTGTGTGAGTGTTGCGCTGCAACTTTTCAGAGGCCTCGTCTGTGCACTAGGTTGTTCAAAAGATAATGAGCAAAAGAAGTATTTCCAGTTTACGCAACGTTAACGTAATAACGAAGCACAATATTTAATGCTGACTTATGACTATTATTAACGCACCAATTTATGGACTTGTGCGAAATCTCATACACTTCCAGTTCGCTCTCTTCTCGTTTTTTTTTTTTTTTCATTTTAATTCAGAAGAAACGTTTCGTCCAATTCAATAGCTCAATTAATTATTTAATGACACAGATGAATTTGTTTTCTTCCCCACCCTTCGTTGTTTTATTTTCGTATTTATTTTCATTCCCCTTTTTTCGTTGATTCGTTTCATGAATATTAAAGAGCATTTTGGCAGTTGTCTATTGTGTTTTAACAAGCATTCATGAACGGAACGTGAAATACTTTATGAGCTAAAATACGTCACGACAGAAGGCCGCAAAATAATATTTAATGTTTTCCGGTGCGTTAAGATAAATTCTTTGTATTTCGCTGTACGCTTATCTCATGATTTTTTTTTTTCATTACGAAATGTTAGAAGGAATAAAATTTAACCAAAGAAAATTTCTTGACGGTTTTTTTCAATTGACAACTTTAGCGCTCATTCCTCGTTGAACTTGAATTTTTTATGTATATATTTTTTATGCGTAATATATTTTTCGTGCATGCATAATATAATAATTATAGTTAGAACTGCGGAATAAACAACTTGGATAGTGTAACCTTGGTTGCGGTTGTGCGGATGATGCAAATTAATAATTGGTATAAAAGATCCATTAAAATTGGAGTGCTGAATATTCACAAAAAAAAGTTGTTGATAATCAAATATTGATTTTAGGATACGCGTAACGAGAGAAAAAAAGTCTTTATTGTTTCAGTTATCACAAATATATAGTTACGTAAAACGTGAATAAACTGAGTTTAAATTTGAGTTAACGTGAAACAACAAAAAATGAGCATTTTAACAATTCTTTTTTCCAATATAAAAGCATCTAAATTGCGTAGAATACGCTGAACTATTGCATGACATTTTGCTTCTTAAAAATCTCTGTTGAAAAGCGTAAAATTCCAACTTTTACGATAATATTTCAAACAAGTCAAATTATTCATCAGTTAAATTTATTTTTCAAGTATTCAGAGAACATTGCTGTGTTCCAAATGCTGACAAAGATTTCTCTGATGACCATCCATCAACTTGGTTTAATTGAGTGCCTGTTCTGCTGGCACATTAAAACTTTTATAATATCATTTTCTTTTAAATTTGTATTTTATTTAATTTTTTCATTACTATAATTAATTTAAACTAGTAAATAAATAAAAAAAAATTAAATACCGAATATACAAACTACATAATAATAACAACTTCTTGTTGGTACCTTTTTGTCCGTTATTTTTTCAGTAAAATTTCGTCTTTGAAAATGCAGCATTGTTCGTATCGATTTTATGACGTTGAAAGCGCCAGTTTACGAAGGTTCTCTTTTTCAACGAAAATCGTGACAAGATTTTTCGGTCGGTGAATATCAGTATTTAATGCGGTTACTTTTCAAGCTGAAAACTGCGAAGTGAAAAAAGGTTCCATGGTCGTTGTATAAAACTTACAAAAAAAACAAAAATTTTCCCTTGTTTTCGTGCTTGTCGATGCTTATATGATTTAGAATAAAGTCGTGAAAGCACTTTCCCCTTTAAGCGAAATACGAACAAGTTGTTGGCCAGTCGCTCGCATGCACTTTTCAAGCGAATCAATAAATCTCAATTAATTAATGTCATTCACAGGCAATATAAAAAAATTGATATATAGAGATCATAGGTAAAAGTCTTATACGTTGGGTCAAAATTTATATTAAAATAGTTCTTTTTACTTTCACTTCTCTCGCAGATTCTAAAATATATAAAAATTAATTCGATAATTAATTAATTTTAAATCCAACATTCTAATCGAAATGCACCATTAAATTGTAATTACGCAAACAAACATAGACAGATAACTTCGTTCAATTCAATTAAAGTAAAGTTTTAGAAATGGTTACAGTAATTAATTAGCTAGAATCCTATTAACATTATGATGCCACGCAATTTTCAATTTTTAATAATTGAAAGTTAAAAGCAATTGCGTTCTTTCTTTATTGACGTTATTCTGGGTTTACGTGCAATATTAAATTCTTTCTGCGACTAATCAATTTATGCATCGACTATATAATTTATAATGTACAAACGAAAAAAAATCACGATCAATCTCCTGCAATTATGAATGATCAAATGAAAGTTCGCTTTGTGTGTAATCGTCGCATGGCATATTATCAAAATTTATAGCAGATGTGATGCTGTAACGATGTCACGGTTTATACCGACACATGCAAATCTTGTCATGAAAATCGTTCTCTCCCCTCGACGGAATTAATTCGTAATTTGTACGCTTTGCATTGAACTTAAGCTTGAATAAAGTAACGTTCTATTAAACTTTCTAAAAAAAAACTTTGCAAATTTTCTTTTTAAAGACAGAGAAAAGGTAGTTCTCTTTCAAGAGAGTTGGATAAAATTAACAAGCATTCTTTTGAAATTGCAATTTTTTTAATTTCCACTAAACTCTTTTGTGTTATAAATAAATGTAGTTATGTTTTTTATATCTTAATACTAAAATATAGAATAGAAGGAATCTCAGATAAAAAAAAAGCATTGATTAAAAAACACACAATTATAATGTAATTATCAATAAAAACATTAGGATTAAATTTCACAATTTGCTCTTTGCCATTTTGCCTGTTCAGTATTTCATACAAGTATTTTTACATGCTCCTTACGATATAAGACGAATTAATTTTTTTCAATTTTGCATGTTTAATACGAACACATGCACAAAACTTTCTTTTTCTTTTTATTACTTAACGTGATGTAGAAGATATTGATTTGAACGTAGAACTAGAAAGTTTTCCTTCTCCCAAGTAGCCTATTATTTTACAGCGTACGGTAATTTAATTCGAAGGATATTTTTTAGTCTAAAAATATGCCAGGGAATTTCAACTTGAACCCCAACGCGTTTAGGTATTGCATGCTACAGGAAAGTCTTATCGAGATACCGTGTTGATGTAGAAAATACGCGCGCGCGTCTGCATGTGAGTGTGTCCATCGATTTGAGTATATGTAAACGTACGTGCATGCATAAACGCATACTGAAAAGAGCTGGCTTCAACTTATCGTCATCATTTACAGGAGTTTTGGCGAGGACTCCGTATTTTATCAGTCGCTTTGAGGTCGTTCTTCGCGATGAAACTTCGCTATTGTAACGATTACGTAAAAACACAACGAAATTCTATTTGAAATGTTTGCACGCGACAAAGTTTAGCGTGATTTTTTTTTATTACATTGAATGCATAATAATATTATTAGTTGAATAATTGACTAATTATTCTGTCAAGGGAAAAATATAGACAATTTTATTTATTAGATTGTATTTTTTTATACAGGAATATTGAATTTTATATTTAATAAAATATAATATGTCAAATTCAGATAAACAAATGACTGTAAATTTTATACAAGGAATCTTAATTATTATTTTAATTGGTATATATTCTTATAATTTATACTTTATCAGTGTTTATGTACTTAAAATGTTTTTTTAACAAATATATATAAATTAATGTTTTCTTCGATTTAATTTAGACATCTCAAGAAGAAATATCTCTTGCTGTAGAATTTCTGTTGTTTCATTTTCCTGTCATAATATTTCTGTTTCATAATTATTTCAGTACTATTATTTTTGGAACAACGTTCGAAATAATTGTTTATATTAAAATTTGTTTACTCTTGTTATATTACTTATGGTGTATGTAAGTTCATACACAATACAATGAAGATATTTAATGTTAATCTTTTTTTGCAATTTTTATCATTATAGTTGTATGGCTTGTACGTATTAAATTCACTTTATATCTAAATATAAGATAGGATAAATTATGTTCACTATTCTAACATTGAATACGAAATGTTAGAGTAATGTATATGTAAATTGAACGTTGTAATAACACGTAACATTCAGATGGTTTTGAAAAATACACGAACAAGTTGAACTTCCGCGAGTCTAAACATTTCATAGTTACCGTCAAAGCGAAACACGACACTCATCATTTTAGGCGTCTTATGTACACGCAAACTTTGCGCGTATATTCAAACAGACTGTTAATATTCACATGTTTATGAATACAAATAAGATTATCACAATTTACTGGGAAGTGTTTTCGTAATGAAAGTACGGATGCCCCGATATTTACGTCTTCGTTAGAAACAAATAACTATTTTTAATGACCCTATTTTTGAAAATAATGTCAACTATTTTTTATTGCAAAATACAAAAGATCTTGTTCTTTATTGGAATGATAAACAAAATTGCGAAATTGACTAGAAAATTGATAAGGTTTTTTTTTTATTTATTTTTAATTGAGACCAGTAAAGTCCAACATAAACGTCTTCCATCAAAGAACGATTAATTGTTTTTTAATTAGGCTGTTAATAAATTTCTTATCGTTATTTTTAAATACATTTTATAACTTTTATTATATCCAATTATAAAGAATACTAGAAGTGCAAACGTATATCCCTGAGTTATTATAAAATATAGTAGCAACTACGAATAAATTTCTCGCAATATATAGTAATAATTGCTGCAGTATTTGTCATCTGTACACGGAAAAAAAAGTTTCAAGAGCACACCTAAATGTTTATATGCACTATATAAACAGTATGGTAATATTCGGAACACCTAAATCAGTATAGATACCGCAACCAGACTCGTTTAATAGATTTCATT
>JABFPN010003207.1:0-18959 GCA_022817305.1 Leptoteleia sp. ZL-2020
GGCGGCCGCGAAGTGGCGCCGCTAATCTCCGCTTTTCTTTTTAGCGGGAGATATGAAATGTGTTATGAAATCGCGTATATGGACACGACTACAATATATTATTCATCCGGACGAGGTCTTCGTTATAATTTCGATCGAACTTCACTTGGTAAGTTCGTTTAATCTTTCAATTTTAAAACATAAAATGTTCAACCAAAAATGTGTTTATACAATGCATCCAAAAAGCCTATGAACAATTCAAACAATAACAGTACAAACAATAAGAAATAATCATCCAAAAAAGTATTAATCTCTCAGTGTGGGAACTTTCTGCTCGATTAATAAAAATCAATAAATAGTAACCAATATTCCTAAAGAATTTGTTGAATTTAGCCTCTCATCTAGAATTTTTCGAAAAACATTGTATAATTTACAAAAGCAAAGAAAAAAGAATCTGAAAATATGTCGCAACACTCTTATGGACTCGAAAACCGAATTTGAAGATAAATGCGATATAATGTATGATCATAAATATATAAATATATATGGGTTTCCTTACTATTGGCAAGAATTGTTAGTTGGCTACGTCATTCGGCGTCTCCGACTGCTTGTCAAATGGGAAACATGAAAACGAAGGCTGATTATACTAAAATTCTTTCCTACATATATTCAGTATAATCTTACTTTTTTTATTTCTTTGTTGCATATAAGACAGTTGAACATAATTGTTGGCGGAAATACGAAAAACTTGAACGTAAAACATGCAAAAGGGAATAGAAATCTTATAAGACAGATCCCAACGCCATCTGGCTTAAACCGCGATTGCTCGACTCTGTTATGCTGATGAAAATTGTTTTGTAATTGTTCAGATTCCTCTGAGCAATTCGGTAACCTAATCAAGCACATTCTTGTTTGTCAAATTGAAATTTCAAATTAAAAATAGGTGTAAAATTTAATGGAAATGATAAACTATTTCCATACGAATGTGAATTATTATTTTATTATCAAGCTCCCTTTATATATTAATTTAGTTATTAATAAACGTTCATTTTAGTTTATTATATATACGATTAAACACGAATTATAAACATTAATTATTCGTTTTTGTCAGTAGAATGTTAATTGAGGAAATTCGTGTTTGCACCTCAAAAAGTCGGAAGATTGTATGTTATAAGATTTGACAGACAAGAAAAGTTTTACTGTAAATTTCCAAAATACGTTTGATGCCTGACATTTAACGGGAAAATACATGAAATATGTCTGAAATATACCAAATTACATACCACCAGGCGGGAAAAACACAGATGCATCTTTACAAAGAAAATTTGTTGTAAAAATTTAAAGATAATAAATAATAAAAATTGTAAATATAATTGACGTTTAATGTAATATAAATTATTAATAAGATAATTCATAAAAAGAAAAAAAGAAAATAAACTATAACATTATAATTTAACATTTTCATTAATTAATCTTGTTAAATTGTTTGTAGCATCTCTGTTTCAAATCTTCCTATCAATAAACGGTATGGAACTCTCGTTCAATGAAATATGCATTCAGACTGTATTTCGAATATAGAATACACTACGTTCAAACACATCGACGCAGGATATCATGAATTTAAACTCAATGCAACATTATAGCTAAATTTACTCACCCCTTGAGAGGTTGCATCGGTCGCTGTAGAGATGGAGGTTGGCGCCGGTGTCAAGAAATCGATTGGCGCATTTGGATCATTAACTTTAATGTAACAAGGTCAAGCAAAAGTTAATAAATATATCAAATATAAGTATAATATTAGCATAATATAAAAAAATCTAAATAAAGTATATAAACATTATCAAAAAAACTGACTAATTAATTCAATTGACTGATTAATTGTCAACTCGTCAAATTATACAAATGTTATTTTATCCAAAATGTCATTATATCCATTTTGGTTTAATTATAAAGTTAATTTATTATAAGACAAACATCTTGATTAAATACTCACCTGTATGCATTATGTTTTTGACTATAATCAAAGCAAATATTACAAATTTTGGATAAAATGAATTTTCGATAAATTGCAACTTAAATAAAATGATTTTCTGATATAATGCGTGTCTGGATAAAATGAATTTTGGATAAATTCAGAGCACCCCTAATCGGTCATAGTTCTGTTTCAATATTTACAATAAATTCTTTAATTTAATACAATGTTAAGTGATATTATTTTATATAATTTTGAATGGAATATGTAGCATGGAGAAGAAAATCTGTTTACCAGGTGCAGGAGTAAACAACTGAGGTGTCGAAGCTGCCATTGGCATAGTTGGGGGCGATGCAATAGGAGCAGGTCTTGCCGGGGGTTTCGGTGCATTCTGATTCATCACATCGATGTAGTTGGCACGCATATTCCGGGTCTTTTGCAACCTCATCATGTTGCTTCCGGAAATGAGCTTTGATTGATTCGCCACAATCGAGTCATCGAGTTGAGCATTGCTTTGCCTAGTTGGCTGCGGTGGCATCGTATTGCAGAGTGGCGCTGCTGTAGCTCCACCAGCCCCAAAGCTCATATCTGATGCTTTAGGAGGTGGTGCTAGTGGTGCCGATCCATTCTCTCCATCTTCCTCCTTGTTTGTCCACTTATTAAGTACCGGATCCCACACGATCTAAAAATAATAAATTTGACCAACAATATAATTTCACGTCAATCAACAGTTCATGATTATGTTAATGTAAAGCTATTTAATTATCGACTACATTAAAATAATTAAAATATATGTATATATTTGTCAAGTCATTTGTGTAAAAGATTAAATTATCCAATACTTAAATTATATAACAATTAGAAATTATATTATTATTAATTCTATTCGACTGTGACTTGGTCAGGTACATAGTCAATAGTGAATTCATCTAAATATTAAGTTCTCACTACATCTTTTCAATGTCATTACACAAAACCAAACAAAAAATATTAAATATTAGTTCTTGCATTAGCGAAGTACTGGCCTTTCATGATGTCCCAATAAAATCATTTCATTCCAATATTACCAAGTGAATCCTCGCGATCCCTTAATGACACAAAGAATCCAGAATAAGATATCCCCACAATTATTCCTTTGTTAAAAAATATCCCCCCAAAAAATATTCCGTTCTTAATCTCCAATTTCTTTTCATCGTTATGACTCGCGAGTTTGTCGCTCGGAATTTTTTGAGGAGATATTTTATAAAGGATATGCAATGAAAGATAATTATTACTAAATTTTAATCTTACGATAGGATTGTTGTCGTCGGGTAGAATCATTTGGTTTCTTGGTTTCGGAGTCAGTTTACTGATAAGTCCTCCAAACCAGGAACCGCCGCTACTAGCGCCCTTTTTTTCCGCTGATTTTTCTGCAAATTTTTTGGCCTCTGAAGCTGATTGTTGTTGCTTTTTAGGGGCGTCAAGCGCATCCAACTCTTCCAACGGATCGTACTGCTTTCCTGAAGCCGGCGCTAACGTGACCGTGGGCCTCAACTACAACGAAACATACAGAACGTCACTGCCAAATTTTCTTTTCATAATTATTTTTGTTTGATTTGATTTACTCAATGGACGTAGTAAAATTAAACAAAAGCGTATCATTATAAATTATACAATGCACAGGCTTCAGAGGTAAATCAAAAAATACTTACATTTATTGTAAAACATAAAGCTACATGAAATTGAACATTTCAATTGAATGTATATGTATAATTGCAATTATTCTTGCTGTTACATGATTATGAATTTATAACTTTGCTTCGACATTTGAATAAAAAATGAATACATTTTCTGAAAATAAATCAAAATAATTTAACAAAATAAGTGTGATTAAGTGATGAGTCATATAAATAAACAACATAAAGCATGAACACTTAGATAACGTAATCTATAAACAATACGAACGAAATTAAAATAATAAAAATAATACTTAAACTTACAATACACTGAAAGAAAAAACATATTCATAATGAATTAGATTTATTTAGGCCGAACACGTTTTTTTATTTATATGTGGAGTGAACTGAATTTTATTCAATTATGAGTAAAACTTTATTCATGGTGAATAAATAATTATTCATTAAAGTATACATAAATTATAAATATAAATTTATGATGGTGAATAAATATTTATTCAGCTTGAATGAATTAATTTCAATAAACCAATTTATTCAATATGAATAATACTTTTTTTTCAGTGTATTTTATTTACATATTAGTAAAAAATTATATTTTCATTTGGATGAGTAAATTATAACATTTAAAAATAGTAATCAATTCAGAACACCTTTATTTACTTCCGAAGCCTGAATCTGACAACTTTAACACGAAACAAAACTAAAATCAATATCACCCAAAACTACACATGAAATTCAGATATAATAGGTAACCAAGAGAGATAATCCGTCGTATTTCATGAAAAGAACTTTCAAAATGCATCGTTTTACGTTAATAATTTTATTTCATATATTATCATATATAACAATATCCAGTTCACAGTACATTATTATTCCAGTAGGTAATGTGATTAGGATAAACAAAGAGTCGAGTGCGCAAGAAAGCAGTACATTTGGCACGGAGTGTTGAAGAAACGCAGTGCTCGTATAAAACCGTGATTCCCAAAAAAAAGAACGGTCATTTGTTGTCTGACAAGTACCGCTTGTATTTTTTTATCGCGTCCTCTTAATAATAAAAATTGTTTCCACGTTCACTTTAAAGCAACCATTTTTAATAGAAAAAGTTTATTCTTACATTTTGAGTACTTGCATCACAATTATTAGATGAAAAAACATTTACAACAGAAAAATTTAGCGATAATTTGATTATAATATATTCGTAGAACAAATGTTAAAATTTTTATATAAAAGTCAAATGTAAAATGAAGAAATTGACTGTAAAATTAATTATCACAGCACTTTAAAAAAGCAAAGAAATTATTAATTAAAAATGTGTTTTTAAACATAAAATATCTATGCATTAAAATTGTACAACATAATGTCAAACTATATAATATAACACGATACAATTAGAATTTCATCATTTCATTTATTCATCAAAAAGATAATCTTTGTTCATGCCGCCCATAATACTTTCATCAAAAATGCAAGAGGAATGTACATAATTACTTATTTGTTAAACAAGTACATCCCCACTACACTGATATCTTTGTCGTTTGAACCATTATTTTTATCTTTCTAATGTAAAGCAATCAGATAAAAGCAAACATCAAAATGAAACAACAAAAAGTATTAGAGTGTGCTGAAATATGAAGCTAATATCATGAACCGTAAGTGTGACATTATTCACTACTTTGTCTGAAATTATTTAATATTTACAACTTGGAACATAGAAACTAGAACACATTTTATAATATTTATAATGAATAAAAAAGAAAATAACTTGCACATTTTACTTTTAGCTCATAGTGTCAGCTTTACGCACATAGACAACATAACATTTTCCCCACTTGTTATACCATTTACTATGGCTACACAAATTAATGTTCCACGCAAATCGTTTTTGCGCTAATCAAAATAGTACAGTTTTTTTTAAACGAATATCTTCATAATGCCCCTTCAGTGACACAAACGAAATACAATTTATCTGAAATTTTATTGCGCCACAGGTGGTGCTACTTATCACTGATTTACAGCACCCTCTAGCGGTAAGTCAATAGGATAAGTGCCACCGAACACGAGAGGCTTATATCGGGGTGCTTCGGCGCCACCGTCGCACTCACGACTCCACACGTCCACTGTGTCGCAAATGACATCTTTACGTCTGATGTGTGGCGCCACCTTCACCACCTTTTTCTCCTCGAAGTTGATGTACTGCGTGAGCGATTGGCTTGCACTGTTATCAGTCGCGCCACTGAGATGGCGCTCACTATCCGAGGACGAGCTGGACGCGCCGAGGCTCTCGAATTTTAAACGCCTCAATTGAATATCCAAGTCGGTCTTTTGAGACTCGCTCTCAACACCCTCGGCAAATTCTTCTTGCTTTTTCTTTGGTTTGCATTTAAGAAAAACCGGCGGTTGCGAGGGAGGCGGCTTCGTCAACTTCGAACTAAGCCTTCGAGGCTTCGTAGAGGGAGACCCCAGCGATGGGTAAGAGCTTGTCACCTTCGGATACTTGGCGAACTTCGGCGATGCCTTTTCACCCGGATTCACAGGTGGCGTGATATTTGTGGTTTCGACCAGTAGTGGCGTTGTCAGATTACTAAGTGGTTTACGGCGGCGCAGCGAGTTTAACGAGTTAATTTTAGTGTCCGTCAGGCTAACAGAGTTACAACACGGGTCAAGATTCAGACTACTTACTTCGGGTGTGGACGTTTTTTCCTCCCTTTCCGACTGTCCGGGTGGAAGCGTTAAAAAAAGTTCAGATTCCAATTATTTATTGTTTCTTCATGCAAGATCCCAGATGGCAAAGACATTTTACCCTGCGGGTAGCCCCCCACGAGCTACTCAAAACATTTGGTCTTTACAAAAAACAAAGTATCGTACTTAACTTGGAAATAAATATCTTTACTCGCCTTAAAAATAAAATGTATTATAGTGTAGTAGCCCTGCGGGAAACAATTCATTTTCAAGGTCGGTAAAATATCGTACTCAACTCGAACAAAAGTGGTTTCAGGTTGGTAACTCTTCGTCTTTGGCTTGGTTACCAACTTAAAACCATATATTTCCTTGTTAAATAAAGTACTATATATATTTGTAATGTGTAAAATGTATACACTTAATTACCTAATTAATACAATCTTAAAGATTGAATTTAAAAGATTGGATTGAGAAATACTATTCTACTAATCCCAGTTTACTTGATAACAGTTATAAATTATTAGTTCAATATTTTATTTTACTTTTATTTTAATAATTTAAATAACAATTTATTTTCTAATAAGTTGGCAAACTAAAGGCAATATGAATATATATAATTAAATACATTTATTCTTATAAAAGTTCACTTTGTATTTTATACGCATTTAGTATCAAAATAAATATTAATGATATATTTACTACAAACTTAAACATGAATTGTATTTGCAAAGAAATAAATAAGTAAGAGAAAATATTAATTATGATTCAGTATCAAATATTTGTCTTTTTCTTGTTGCATAAAAGCCTTATATTGTATCAACAATTTACTGATCTTTATTCAAGGTATCATGAATAACTCGAAAACGAGATACAAATGCAAACATTTTGTGCAGCATAAATGCTTCATTAACTGATAGATCGCCATGTATTGCTATCTGGGATTTGTTTTGCACACGTTCATAATATATATTTAAGGATTGTAGACGTATATGTTCATGCAGCATTATTGAAAAATGTACGAATAAGCTTCATCCAACGTGTAGTACAAGTAAAAAGGTTGTACAGAACAGGTTACCGAAAAGGAACAATAACAAAACGCACCAGAAAATGTGACGAAATTATAAATTAATTACAGAGAGCAATAAAATAATAATAACTTTAATTTATTTTCTGTCCATTATAGAAAATTAAATAAATACTAATTATAAATTGAAATATAAATGCTGTATAATACTAATAAAAACAACGATTAATTTCAAATATTCTAGATTTCTAACAATAAAAAAATATAATTAATAAGAGTATAGATTGCGCTTTAAAAAAAAATTATACCTAAAGGATCATATTCATTTATTAATAAAATAGTTGTAATATTTATTAAGTAATTGTAACATAGCATTATGGACAATAAATAAGCAATAGATATAATTAAATATAGTAAAAGTGAAAAGTAAAAAAGATGTAAAATTTAATAAAATTGCTCGTGCTCTCCTTGCCTGAATTATTACATTATAATGAATGAGTGTAAAGCTTTTTTCAATAAATACACTGAAAATTTCATGTTTATATATTAACGAAATATCAAAGTTCTTAAAAATGGAAATAAACTTGTTAAAACCTAATTTTACAAAATGTTCCATTATTATTACATGAAATTATATTCATTTGCGTAAATTATGAACATAAATAATATTTAAAAAAGAAACTAATTAATAAATAACTTTTTAAATTATTAAGAATTTAATAACTCTTAAATTTGTAGCATTAAAATAGCAAATTTTAAACATTACAAATATAAATTTTATAAGCATTTATATTACCTTATCATGTTTACTGAAAATTATTTGGCATTGAATGCTATATTATTTAATAGAGCCATGCATTAAATTAATATTATAAGAAAAATGATGATTAATAGAAATTCAGAAACATAACAAATTTTCCGACATAATTAATACGTACGGTTCAAAAAATGTCACGGTTTACTATTTGATTCGCCATTGAAAATTTTGTTACAAAATAAATGTTCATTCTATACAATTTTAAATTAAATTTTCAGTAAATGAATAAATAAATAAAAAGTATACCAATTAACAAAACACAAATTAAATTATTAACATGTCCATGAACTTAGAAGACAATGAGTAAAATGAAAATTTACAAAAGTAAAAGAATGAATTAAAGTTTTGCCGTGGATTTTTGAAATTACATGAATATAGCTGCTCCGCTTAAAATCATGAATCTTCAAAATAAAAAACATGAAAACCAATAACCCGCACAATAAAAGCGACACCCTGAAATATCAACGATACCACTTTGCTTACCTCATAATCTTGATTCTGCTGCTGCTGTTGGTTCGCGTCATTTTCCGGCTGATTGGTGTTATATTGCTGGTTGTTTTGCTGCTGTTGCCAATCGGAGCGCATATAATCCTGCCCGCCATAATCTTGGGACATGTAGTTTTGTTGGGATTGTTGCCAATAATCCGGCTGTTGGTATTGGTTTTGTTCAACAACGTTCGGCGTGTAAAGATTCGTTTGATCATATTGTTCGGACACGACGCCTGGCAGTGATCTCGGTTGCCAATTACTTTGCAGGTCTGCTGCGTTTGTCACCTCCATCACTGAGTTTGGTCCATTAGTGATCTCCATCATTGAGCTCGGACCATCCTGATACTCTGGATGAACTGTACCATACATCGATTGTTGATTTTGCACCTCACTCTCTGGATTCAACGAGTACAATTTCGGATCGCAGCTTGCCTGAGCATATTTGCTTTCCTGGATTATTTCGCCAGACTATAAGATAAAGGAAGATTTTTTATGAAGCTTGACTGAAATTTTACTGTTTTCATTTATTTTTCGTTTATGTTTCTTTTAATTTACAAATATTTTATATTATTAATTTAAAGCACTGAATATTTGGGTGACGAAGTGACACACGCAACATCTGTGTAAATATGGATGAAAAATAATTTTAATTATATCTTCATTCATTGTATATTTTAATTGAAATATGAACGTAGCTTATAGAAAAATAGTTATATTAACTATATATACAAGATATTAATATAGTTATAGTTATATTTACAATATTAAAATGTTGTAAATACCTGACACTTGTTGACTATCTCTGCCAAGTTATTGAGCCAAACTAAATTTGCCGCATCCTCTACTGAATCTTTACATACAGGATCGTGATATTTGATCCTGTCTCCCAACTTGTAAACGTCGTTGATAAAGGTTCGACTATATTTTGAAGGCTCCTTGATGATATTAACAGCGACTTGTTCGATGTAAAGTAAAGCCTTTTCCAGCATACCATGATCCGCCATTTTAATAGCCATATTAAATTTAAACGATTGCAAATCTACCAAAGTAAAGCCAGGTTCGCTCAAATTACGCGCATACTCGTATATTTCTGTAAGCATAATCGCCTCTAAACTTGCGAATTCTTCGTAAGGTTTTAGGTGATTCGCACCGATCAGCACTAGCTTAGCATCCTTCGTATCGTAGGCCGAAAAGTCAACCTGCGATAAGATGTAACAAAAGTGGGCTGCGTGAACGTCACCCAATTGCGCTAAAGTATCGCCCAGTATGGTGATCGATCTCCGATTCACCTCCGGATTAGCTGACGTATTAGAAATAATCATTGCCAAATGCGGTCGCCAATCGTCCCATTTACGGTCGGCAATACACTGTTTAACAATTTTCATAGATTAATAATTTGTTTTAACGTCTGTTAATGTTTTTATCCAAATATTTTCTTCGATCGTATATTTTGAAGAACAGACAATTATTATATAGATGTTGAAATAATTAAAAGTAATTAAAACATAATTTTTTGTCGATTAACGTGGATTCAATAGATATTCATTTAAAAGTAGTATCTAGAAAATATTATAGGCAAAATAGATGTAATTTAAATAAACCATTATATAATGTATTATACAATACCGTGACACTTGCTGGAACTCGTCCAGAATGGAGCTGGTACAGAGTTTGTAGAGGATCCTGAGGTGGCAAGCTATTAGCAAACCGAGTCATAACTGAAGCATGTGTGCGTTTATCCAATTTACTTGCTAAGAAAAGAGCATGACCCCAAAGACCTTCATCCATTGCATATTCTGTATTAAAAAGCAAATATAAATAAGGATTAATTCATTTTTTATTTCAGTCAAAATAAAAGTCTAACTGCTTTTATAACCCTAACACTGTAATATTTCACAGTAATTTGAGGTATATTCTTATTAAATGAATACAAATAAATAAATTCATTTAATCAAGTAATTGTTTACCTAAAGCTTCTTGTACAAGTCCGTATAGCAAGGTTTTTCGAAATTCGTTAGTTATTTCGTCAATGGTTTTACTTTGCTTAATATTATCAACTTTTTCATAAACCAAAGATGTTTCTGTGACATTTCCTTCACCGCCAGATGCTGCAGAACGTTGTGATATCGTTGATTCTCGTCTACTCGAATATCGTCGCTCCTTAGACGATTCATATGGATGGGATTCTTTATTTTTGAGCAAAAGCGTTGCTATATCTACTCCAACGACGTTCTATAAAATTTTGTAAAATTCATAACAATTAACTTTGCTGTTTATTGAAAAAAAATTGAAATTAATATATAACATTTGTATATAAAAAAGTTCATTCTGATAATCGAAAAGGCATTAATCAAAAATTCAGAATTCAATATACGATAAATGTGGTTATTTTTAATAATTTAATTACCCCATTTTGTTGAATTAACATTATCATAAATTCATAAAGCAAAATGTATGAGGCTTGGTTCATCATTTCATCATTGGCTGCCGCTTTCTTTATTTTGTTCTCACAGTACTCAATGATTGTTTTCTTGTGAGTTACACCTCTGTAATAATTTAATTTTGTTGTTTTAAATGTACATAACAATTAAAAAAATGTCAAACATAACTGTTAATTGTATTCTTTCATATATTTTTTAACTAAAAACATAAACTGTTGACTAAAATTAAAATCGATAACATTGAAGTTATATTATATATTTACAATATAACTTTTTTTATATATTTATACCCATGTTTACTAAGCTTACTCAGTAAATAGGGAAGTAAATATATACATATCTCTTATTTTATTTATTAACATGTACATTTGGGCAAGTAAATGTGTCCTGACATTCGCTTTATATTACTTTAAAGTTGTTGGTTAACACATGATTAAAAAAATATTAAAGAAATGGTCTTGCATGCGTATGAAATAATTCTTAAAAGCATGCAAAAAATATGAATAAATTGAATAAAAAATATAACTAATACAAAAACAAAATAAAATGTCAAGGACACGCATGCCTAGAATTTGGCGTTATCAATTACACTTGCTTAATTAATGGTCCTGGATAAGTCTTCAATTCTCGCGTTATGGGATCGTTTTGTAAAACATTGTCCACGCGAAAAACGTCGATTCGAGCACGTTCACCATCAGCTGGATAACTTGGATAAATATGTAATAAGGACCCAACAGAAAATGAACCTGAAATTTAACAAAATTAATTGCACTTATCTTATAAGTTTAAAAAGTTATTTAATTAATAAGCTTTTAAATTGTACAGTTTAATTAAAACAATTATTAATAGGTTTTATACATTAAAAAAATGTGATAATAGAAAAGCAACATTATTATAGTAAAGTTAATTGAGGTGCACCAAAATATTAATATATTCACCTTTCACATGAGAAGTAGAAAATTTAGTTGGTGTTAATCTTGAGGATGCAACAATTTGATCTTCCAAAACGGATACGTCCGTCAAATTCCTCTTATCGGTCGCTAATCTGCGGCAAACAATGATTTTCACATTAGTTTTGAAACACTTAATGGAATAAATTATATCCTAAATATAGGCATTTATAATTTTTATACAAGAACTTAATTTTATTACATATCTATAATATTGTGTTTAATAAAGTAACAAAAGTGTACTAATAATCCAAACTATGATTTCCAATTTAAATTATTTTACAACACAATATACAAAACAATGTACAGTACAAGTTCTTACAAATACAGGTACAAAAACCAAAGCGAATTTTTAAAAACTTGTAAATAATTTATAGAAAATCAGAGAATAAGTAAAATATTAGAAATTCGTTCACATACTTTAAACCATATACAGTCAAGCTTCAATACCTGCCCCTCATGTACAAATTATTTCTGATTTTCTATCACAATTAAAAAAACAGTATATTAAATAATAGTTTTACCAAGAGATAATAAGTCTCTTGGTCGTACCTATCTGTACTGAAACGAACAGTAGTACGTCTTCTGGATGAAGTTCCAATCCATGCACAGTGATAAAAATAAGGAGTGTACAATGATTTATTTGGCGGGTGTTTAAGGATACTTGAGCAGGAGAAACTTAAATTGAACGACAATTTAACATGCAACATTCATCTTTCATTTTAAAGTTAAAGCCATGAATACATAATTAAATTTAACTTTCCAATTTCAAACTTAGTTTATGATTTAATCTTTGAAAAAAAATTAATTTTTATTCTATTTAAGTTAAAATCCAGTCTCAGTAAGAAAATGTTGATATTATATTAATACCTTTCATCGCAGGAACTTTGCCCAGAATGAACACTGGCTCGATCTTCTGCATAGGTGGATGTAGCTCTCGCATTCGCTTGCGAATGATGACTTGCATAATAATTATGATACCATTCCGCATACGCAGCAGGATTTGTTCGCCGAAGATTTTCAAGGTAAGCATAATAATTATTGTTATAATTTCCACCATATTCGTAACCATAACCTAAACAAAAATAACCACAATATTAAAAAATTAAAAAAAATAATCGATTATTGAAAAGAAATTGTTCAAATTGGAAAATTATTTTTTTTCAGTTAGTATGTATTAAAACTTTAAATAATATATACATTTATTTACCATTATAGAAGTAATGATCCCTAGACCTCATATAAAAGTCACGATCTCGATCATTGTAAGAAGATCTACTTGATGGACGGGAACTAGAATGAAACATTGAACCAAATAATAAATTTCTAATGCAAGACTGTTTAAAGAATCTTTCACACATCTCGATAATCTTATCCAAATTTGGTTTATAATTGGTCAATTTCAATAATATCTTAAACATTGTTCATTCATTTTTATATGAACATTTATTCAAAAAATTAAAATAAAAAAAATTATTTTATTATTATATTCTTATATATATTATATATGAAATATATAAGCAGTTTTGAGTACTCGCCCAATTTAGGAGACTAAGTGTGAGAAAACTTGAATCGTAATTTTAGAAAGAGTCCTCAAAACTGCCGTTATTTCAAAATTTACCATTGAGAACAGTCCTCAAGACTGCCAAGTGTCCTTAAAACTGCCATTAAACAAATAATTTTTTTGTTCTCAAAACTGCCATTAGACATACATATATATAAATATAATAATAATAATAAAAAAATTAAAATAGTATTTTAATTGTTCATACCTTCGTGCATAATCATCATAAAAATCTCTACGATAAGGATCTCTGGAATCATAATCATCATATCTTCTATGACGCCTGTCGTCCCTTCTCCTATCGCGATCGACATATTCCCTATCCCTATCTCGATCTCTTTCTCTCTGAAAACGTAAATCATAATCCCGAACATCTCTCTCTCGGTCTCGATCGCGATCCCGACGTCGAATATCATCCGGACGTTCTCGTCTACGATCATCTACTTTCCTTCTGCCATCTCTCTCGTCTAGTTCGTCTTTCATTCTACGATCTCTGCGATCATCCTCTCTGGAATGTCGATCCAAATCATCGTGACTATGGTGTCTCCGATCATCATCCCTGTACAAATTATCGCGACGATCCAAATCTTCTTTTGAAGTAAAAGAACGATCATAATCTCCGCGACGACGATCGTAATAATAATCATCATCATATTCACGATCACGATCATAACTGCAATAAAAAGAAAATATATGTTACAATTTGAGTGTTACCATTTTTATATACATAGATTTGTAAAATTGTAATTCCCAAAGAGAAAATAGCATGAAATATTAAATTTGCATTTTCATTTACTATGGCTTTCTCTCGTAATCTAAGCGCCGACGATCTAAGCTTGGATCTCTACGTCTTTCCCGACTTCCATCCCTGCTATTTACTGAGCCTTCATCATCACCATCTTCATACGAGTCTCTATGACTAGGTGGTCCCTGTATATCCTTATTTTCTCGAATAGAAGAACCAACGGCTTCTTCCCTCTTGTTCATAGAATCAGTTGGTGGATTTTGCATAACATTCATAGCTAAATGAAAGTTTAATGTAATTTAAAATATATTTAAATACAATGAAACTTTCTCAAGATAAATTCATATTTCTTTGCTACATAAAGTAGTAAATAAAGAAAATCAGAATACTTTAAATTAATTTAAAAGCAAATAATTTATGTGGAAGTGTTTTTATCTTATTTTATATTTTTATACTGTGCACAACTGAATTTTAAATTTAATATTAAACAAAATGTGTACTTACGAACTGAACTCAAAACTTCTTGAGATCCAGTCACTACTCGAGCATTAGATTTATCATCTGAAACTGCGGCAGAGTCATTTGGAGATGAACCACCAAGAATTTGTCTAACACCGCTGTCTGTGGAACGATCAGATTCTTCAATTTCATTTCCTCTACCGGGAACCTCACGAATTTCAGTTGATTCTAATATATTTTGAACTTGTATCATAGTTCTCTCTTCACCGGATGGATCATTTCGCGACTGTTGTGCAAGAAGAGGTCTTTCCCTTCCAGACGGAATGTTCCTGCGTTCTAAAATATTTAAACAACATATTTCATCTTTAATATAAATTTCATCATTCTGTAGAATAATAACTATTATTCAAATAAATAATTATAAATACCATAATATGGTATACCAACATATTTCATTTTTACGGTGAGTAAAATATCGTGAGTAAAAACTCAACTCGAAAAAAAGTGGTTTTAGGTTAATAATCCTTCACCTTTGGCTTGGGTTACCAACTTATAACCACTTTTCTCCTCGTGGAGTAATATACTATTACATAAGCCTAATGACTTGTTATAAATGAACATTGTTATATATAAAAATCCAATTTGTAATATCTATTTTCTAATCCAATTGTTGTACCTAATCTCTTAAACAAATCGAATTCTTACCAATAGATTCTACTTCGTTCCTTGGCGCAGACAGATTTCTTTCCTGGCCCGAAGGCACATCTCTTCTCTCGACCCGGTCAGTAGATAATGTTCTCTGGAGGTGTTGCTCCTGACCCGATGGATCGTTCCTACTAATTCTAGCACCAGTTTGAATGTAATGTTCCTGACCAGTTGGATCATTTCTACGATCAATAGAACTTGACTGACCAGGAACTTCTCGCACGAACGGAATATCGTTTGGAACTTCATCGTTCTCGTCATCCTGGCTAGGTAACGTTGACTCGAGTTCCGCATGAGAATCCGTCAACTCCCCAGTCTCCAAAAATGTGTTCCTGTCATTTGAAGCAAATTCATAATTTTCTGGCGTCTGTTCCACTTGAACATTTTGCTGTACCACTTCTAGATTACTCGGTTCCTGTCTAAAATCAACGGGAACTTCATTCGCGGCGCAGACTTTTGGGTCGTTATCTAAAGTTTCCTTATTAATTGAATCTCTAGATCCGTACAAATCTTGTTCTTGTGATTCAAGAGCCACCACTTCTAAATTAACAAACTCAGTTGGTTGTTGAATATTTTCATAATTCTCAACATTTGGTTCGGCTGACCACTGGGCAGTATCAGTTTCCTGAGCACCCCAATGATTGTACCATTGATCATACCTAGAATTCTCCAAATTACTGCTCGGCGACAGCTTCACATCATTCTGACTATAGTTTTTGCAATCTTTCTCTTCTGTTTTTAAAACGGGTACATTTTCTGATGTATCTTCTTTCTCCACCTTTAATCCCGGTATCATTCTATTCTTTGTATCCTGTTTCGTGGAATCATTCAGACTCAACTGATTAAAGTTGGTGGCAACTTCTGAGGACGCGACAGTATCCCACTCTATATCAGCGTTCCAATCCACCTCAAGATTGTCCTGACTTTTAGAGTTACTGGAAGCTCTGCTGCTTTCAGGCACAATCGAATCTTGTCTGTCTGTCGATACAAACAAATCTTGCCTGTCTTTCGACGCAATCAAATCTTGCCTGTCTTTCGAGAACTTTACAGTTTCATTAGGCAGCGCTGCATTTATAGCAGAAGGCAACTTGTTTCGGTCTTCTGGAGTTTCTATATTGGTAACTGGAGGTGCAAATTTGGATTCTTGATTCCACTGAGGTTCTTGTTGGGACCATTTTTCTGGTTGGTGCCAGGATTGGACATTTTCCGAGAAATTTGGCTGACGGGACTGATTTGAAAAGGAATTCTGATGTTCAGACCACTGTCGATTAGAATCGTTTACCTGCGGCACTTGACGGACCCATACGTTTTTACTGGAATTCTGGTCCAGCCAGTGATTTTGCCAGTTTGTGGGGTTTTGTTGCTGTTCTACCGAGTTACAATTATAATTTGTATTTGGAGGTTGATTAAATGCTGTTTCTTGGGGTTTTGGAGTAGTGGAGATATCTCTTTGAGGTTTCGTGGAAGGCGGTCGTGGAGGAAATTGTTGTGAAGTTAGTGGTGGTGGTTGTTGTGGTTGAGGTGGTTGAGAGTTATAATTCGGAAATTGATTGTAAGGTTCACTGTTGGCTGGTACAGTTGGCGTAGTAGGAGGAATATTTGCTGGAGCATATCGGTTATTACCATTCACATTTTTATAATAATTTTCCTGGGGATAGACTGGAACTGGTTGGTTTTGTGTGAGGTAGGGTTGGTATTGGGAAGGTTGCTGTTGCTGCTGTTGGATTTGAGACGACTGTGTAATCTGGTTTTCAGGTTGTTGATCGACATTCCAGTCCCAAGAGTCATTACCATTATTAAGGGCATCAGTACCCCAATCCCATGTATCTTTAGCTTGTTTAGACTGGTTTAATGAGGGATTTTGAGGATAAGTATTTTGATCTGGTATAGATGGAGGTCCTGGCTGTGACATAACATTCCAAGAATTTTGGTTATGCAAGCCATAATTTGATGATAATGAAGAGTCTACTCGTGACCTTCCTGGGCGAGCTCGATAAGGATTCTGTGATGAAAATTAACGTTTAATTAATTAACGTGAATGCCTATTAGAATTATTGAAATATAACATATAAATTTTATACAAAAATAAAATATTCATATAATTAGTAAATACATTATTTAAGAATAGTAAATATTTTCATTAGCTTGTAATAATAAGAAAAATGTAAATAAATTATTAAAATGAATTTTTAGTTTTTAGTTTTTATCAACTATTTTTGTTTAACAAGATTCAGTAATTTTCTATTTGTTTACAAAAAGTTAAATAGTTTTCTTAATCACAATTCATTTTAACAACTTGAAAATTAATATAAAAAGAATATGACAATTATTAATTTATTGAATTAAAACAAATTGTTATAAGAGTAGTTAATTTATAATATTTTAAAAAAACAACTTTTTGTTGTAAATATATAAATACAGTTAATATACCACAATTCTTTCCTTCTTAACATAACTTTGAATAAAATACAAATGTGCATGAAAACAAATTTGAAAGCGGTAATATTGTCCATTTTATTTATCATTATATCATTAATTTTTTTCAGAACAATTGTGATAATGAAAATATTATTCACTTATATTTATAAAATTAAGACACGAGAAAAAGTTCTATTATTATCTTATATGAGATTATTAATATGTTTTGATAGATTAAGAAAAAATCACTTTTAAATTTTACATGAAATAAAAAACAAAATATGAGCAAATTTTAAAACAAAGTAAAATTTAAATTTATTTAACATATCTGATAATGTGTCATACTTACACTCATAGTACAACTGTAGAACTACTTTCACTTTATAGTCATGTGCAATCTATAAGAAAATTATTTATTTATTCGTCACATATGTTCATTTAAATGCGAATACATATAATTGTTGCATGTTTCCAACAAAAAAAAAATAATAATAATAACATGGCTTAAATCACTTTTGGGAAAATTTATTTTTTTTTATTTTTTGTTTTATTTTAATTAAGTATTTTCCCATTTTCAAGTTTAACAAATAAATAATTTTTAATTATAATAATGATTAATTAAAGATTCAACCACCTTTTATTAATCTGTATACTTTAGTTCACTTTGAATTTTTCTCATAATCAATAAAAGATACTTTAATTGTCATAACTTAAAAGCGGTGTAAATATTTTACTTGTGCAATTGAAACTTCTTATAAAGTGGTTCAAATACACTTTCATTCTTTATTAAATAACATATCCATCTAAAAATGTAAAAAAAGCATTACTAAATTTATATTTCTTTTAATAGAATGCACAAATGCAATGATAACATATTTGACAGAACGTACATAATTGACAAATCATTTTAACGGGCAAGGACAAATTAAAATTCTTAAATTAATAGATTTCACTAGAAACAATCGTAACTGTATCTAATACTAAATTTCAATAGAATTATACTCAAAAGTTGCGCTTGAAACATAATAATTATTTAGTCAA
>JABFPN010003208.1:0-18958 GCA_022817305.1 Leptoteleia sp. ZL-2020
TACGTTCTTTGTATGTGTATCACTTATAATTTTTGGGAATTTTTTCTATACACATTGTATAGTATTCTATGTTTATAGAACTGTATGCATTACATACACTTAGTTTTTCCATAAATTATTACAGTTACACCTACAGAGTACATATAGGTTCAATACCCCAGAATTTATTGATAAATATACTATTTCATTTTTCTCAGTGTAGTGCATATAAACATTTAGGTGTGCTCTTGAAACTTTTTTTTCCGTGTAAATAGAATTTCCATTCAATATATGGACAAAACGAAATTCTATTTATAATAAGAATAAATAATTATTATAAAGCATATAGTTATGTAAAGAATAATTCCATTTATATTAAACGGATTTTTTTTCAAGAAGAGAATAAAAATAGCTTGAGTTTAAGAACATTCAACAGGTGATACAAATTTAACTTAACAATTGCATGAAGTATATATACATATATACATACCCACACTATAAATAAAAATATGTATATTTTAAAGTAAGTATCATCTTTTTAATTGTTGCAAA
This sequence comes from Leptoteleia sp. ZL-2020, assembly GCA_022817305.1. Taxonomy (NCBI): domain Eukaryota; kingdom Metazoa; phylum Arthropoda; class Insecta; order Hymenoptera; family Scelionidae; genus Leptoteleia; species Leptoteleia sp. ZL-2020. Next base: position 532 of record JABFPN010003208.1, read on the forward strand.
CACATTTATCTTGAAATTTGCACACACAATGTAATTAATTAAACAACTTTAATAGATGCGGTGTTCGATCCTCAACGACGGCGGATTTTTCTGAGCGATATTTAGTAAGTGAGTGAAAATAAAAATAAATAAAAATATACACCTCACTTTGATAGAATAAAAGTGAAAAATAATTTTCATACCTCTGAAAATTTTACCATACCATATCAACCCTATGGGAAATTGCCAGAGTCGACCTATGGGGCCGATTCTGGCCCAGTACTGTTAGCCAGACTTTGGTAAAGAGATAGGGCCGGTACTGGTTTGAGCTTGATTATCAACAAAAACAGAAGATAACCAGGTGTAAGACATGCCAGGCAAAATATCAACGCCATAATTGATCCAAACTTGAACCAGTACTGATGATTTAAAAAAATTGTTCAATGAAAGACCAACGTTGGATGATTACTGGTAGGGAATAGGTATACAACTGGTACGTTTAGTTATACGGTACTGGCCCAGTGTTAACACTCCATTACTGGCACGATTCCGTTACTGTACTGGTAAACAAATTTACCAGTACTGGTAACTCTGGTAGCAGTACTGTACCAGTACTGGGCCTGTTGAACATTTCCTACTGGGAAACTTTCAGTTGTACTTTGAACGATATCCTCTCGCTATTATACTAGTCTAGTAAAATTAAACAGAATTCACAGATCGCAGAACTTTTTTCTCAGTGCAGAGGATTCGCGCTCTCTATCTCTTACGCCGGCCTCTTTGGAACGCAAATACTAACAGCTTCGCCATCTTTCAGACCTGTGTTATGTCCTGAAAGAACGTAATTTCATAGTCAGGACAGAGCTAGAAAAATGAGTTGCTCTTTTGGAAAATATTACGGTATAATTATAAACAATGGCTTTTTAAAAACTGATTTGATTGTAAATTTGCAATTGGTTATTGTAACACAATAATTTTCCCTATTGAAATTGTAACACAATAATATTCTTTATCGATCTACGGGCCAGATTTTGGTCCTATAGTGTTAGCCAGACACTGGTAAACAGATAGAGACTCATATATATATATATTAGTTCGAACTTGGTTATCAACAAAAACAGACGTAAAACAGATGTAAGACAAGTCAGGTAAAATATCAACCAAGCAATTTCGATAAAGAGGTGTTTTCAAAACAAGTGACGTTAAATATTTTAAGATACTATTTTCTTACAGAATTTCACGTAAGCAAACAATATGAACAATAGCAATTTCGTTCGTATCATTGAAATGTGAGTGTGAACTCTAAAAATATTTGAAGTTAAAATCTAGACAAATTGAATCACTGACTGAAAAATTCAAACATAATTATTATAAGATATAAAATTCTTATACTTAAAGTAATCCAAACTATATTCAGACCTAAAATTAATCATATCAGTTTCCTTAAGTACATACATTGATTCCATAAACCGTCAAAAATCGATATCACGAGGTATCACTCCACTGTGAAATAAAATAACTTTACGATAAAGAATTGTCATATATATAGTATGAAATATATTTCATACATATAATAGAAAATAATTCTATTGAATGAAGTCTTAAAAACAATATACAATTATAATTAAAAAAGGAGGCATTATTATTAGAACTTTTGAAAATAAGAAATTCAATGTCCATTATAGTTATATAATAATTATTTTTAAGCATGTACCAAAGAAATTTATGTTTATAAATAAGACAATTAGATTTTTCTAAATTAACGCGTGTTAAAAAACAATTCGACTATTAATATATACTATTCAACAGTGCACATTTGTTCTGTTTTATTAGATTAATTGTGGGTGTGCGTAAAGTCAAGTTACGTCATTGAGAAATGCGTGTTCACTCAATTTATACCTGTAAAATATATCATACGATCTGGTTCAGTTTCGAGCTAATTTATATTATCACAAATATAGTATCATTCGCGTACGAAGATGTTATTGAGTAATGATAGATAATGTAACTTGGAATATATCAAAATGTTGAGGGCTTTATCTTTATAAATTATTAAACAGATAACTCTATAAATAGACATTGTGTATCGGTAGTTATAAAATATTTTGTGATTTCAGAAATACCTATCAGAAATGTAGGCAGAGGTAGTTTGAGTGAATAATTGTGGCATGCAAATAAACGTATGATATTGGGAAATATGATTTTATGCTAATTCGATGAAATTCGTCAAGTGAATTCGTAAATATATTGATTGCAATAATTATGTATGATTAAAATATATAAAATGTACAACAACACATATCAAGTTGTCATTACGAAGAAAATTAATGTAAAGCAAGATGATTTTAATACATTACAAACTTGGAAAAACATTGGCAAATCTTTAATTCCTCTGAAGAAGTATATTCCCATTGAGATAAGCAAACAATCGGAATAAAAAATACATTTGAAGATAATTTAGCAGAAGTAAATATCTGTAATTTGTTATATATTTTTTGTTATTTTTAAATAATTTAATTATTTGTGAATTTAAGAGGTACATCGTTTAAAACACTGGACAAGTATTATTAAAAAAAAATAAATATTGGAGGAAGGAAAATTAATTTAAAATGTTTTTCTACTATAATATTACTTTTCAATTCCTTATCTAAGAAGGGATATTTATATATGAAAACGTATTTTTTTCGTACTGATCACAAATCCAAAAGAATCTTGTTAGTCTAACCGTAAGTTGTATTGTATACTCCCACACTGAGAAAAAAGTTGGGATAAAAATTATTATACTGAATGTAAAAATGGGGACAAATGACTTCTTCTTGTCTTAGTTAATATACAGTTTAAAAGAGGTTATAAGAAAAATGAACATTTTTATTATACTCTATCATAGTAACTTGTACAATACTGATAATCTCTTTTAAAATGTATTTTAAATATGCCAAGAATTGTAATTTGTCCCCACTATTACATTTAGTATAATAATTTTTATCCCAATTTTTTTCTCAGTGCACGAGGCTAATTAAGCGTTAGAAATTGAATTGTTTTCCATATTTGAGTCATTCTAAAAGACAACAATAATAATCTTGATTTGGAAGATATAACCGTTTTATCAACATCTACAAAATGTCTATGAGTTTTAACAAGCAACATTTTTTGGAGTCTAAAAAATGCTGATTAATTATGGAATATTCCGAGTATTCCAGTGAACCATGGAAGAAATATCCTCTAAATGTTAAATCGCGAATTGTAATTATTTCTGACCTGCATTGCTACATTTTCTAGACTCTTAAAAAAAGGAATAAACAAACAAACGAACAAATAAAATAGAATCCATAATATTCAACGTATGCTACTTACCCACTTGGCTGCAATGGGCTACCCGAACCAGACTTTTCGGCCAGCTATGATTTTGGCTTCATGACTTCATCTGAAATGAAAAAAAAAAAAGGAACAAGATTATTATAATAATACGTATCATTCAAACCCGTACTATATTGCTAAACCATACAATTAGAAACAAAACAGAAAATATTCTATTTTTATTGGATATTGTTACTGATTTAATAAGACTTTTAGCACATTTTATTAGACTACTGAGCTATTTAGACGTAAACTCTGTTTTCTCATAAAATGTACTAATTATACTAAATCATTTTCAAGTATATAGTGTTTTTCTAAACTAAAGTGTATAACAGTATCTAAAGAAAATAATAAATATATCGAAAAGAAATATATCCGTAACAATACCTTTCAATATATCCGCCTAGAAATATTAATATTTGACACAACTTTTATCTACTTGTATCTAAAAGTTAATACGCTCAGCGATAAAAGAAAGCAAAAGAATTTTACTCTATTTACATTCATCGGAACCGATTGCTATCCAACTATCCCATTCTAATTTCCAAGTAAAATTTCACAAAGGATTATATCAAATAATATTTCCGATGAATTGGGATGAATTCAAACGGACGGAATAAAATATGTGCTCGGTTTAGCTATTCAATTGCCGCTACAAGCTCAATGCCGCGCGTTATGTTTACCCCGCTATCTGTATATTTCATTCTCTATCACGTATCTATTGGGCTGTGTGTGCACGCGGAGAAGAAAGGGAAGGAGCATGGCAAAGAAACAACGGAGAAGACGAAGAAGAAGTGAAAGAGGATGGCGAGGAAAGCGTGACCCGAATTTTTTTTTTTCAGACGATGACGAGGCCGCGCCGTTTCTTTTGTCGTCAGCGTTGTTACGATCATTCATCCGAAGGCCAGCCGATCAAGACGATTTGAAACGCCTTCGTTGCATCTCAATGAAATTAGCGGACGACAATAATGTATTAGAACAGTACCAAGGAATATCGAACGCCTTGAATTACCGATGAAAAATGTTTTATTAATTCAGAAAACTGCACGCGCGCGCACACACCGTGGTTTTTATTATGTAACGCTGAATATGCTCGATCATGAATTTATGAAATTATAATGCGTAATGCGAGCCTGCAAAATGATACCTTATTTAATGCTTTCAAAATATTAAGGTTTTGCATTGTAGTTATGGAAGCGTGTAACAAGATTGCCAAGCAATTAATATTAATGATTGATCGCTCCTTTTAATTGGTTGTTTAACGTAAATTTGAGAAAGAGGCTATTTTTAGCGGCTTCTCGCTTTCGCCGACTAAGGTGAGCTGAGACGCCGCGCTGTTATGGTGTTGTTAATTCAAGCGCTGTTTGCATAAACGGGGATTAAATGCGTAAGATTGTTCCGTGCGCAAGGTGGAATAACAAAAGCGATAATACAGGAGCGCGTTTGTCGTTACGAGGCCTCCGCTGAAAAGGCAGTCAATTTGCGTTTCCAAATGGAATTTCGGTTTGTTGTCGAAAGATGTTTTCCCGTGTATAGGCTGATGGTTTTCCATGCGGCGATGATGATATAATTAACATCGTATTAATGTGACGTGCCACCGGAAGTGAAATAATTTTCGACATAATAGATTAAGCAAATTGGAGTTGCGAATCTCCAGCGGTTGCTTTAATCGAATTCGTTAACTTTGTGAAATTATTAAGATTCGCAACGAATTGTAAATTTATCAGAAATTCCAATTTATGTTTATAAGAAAATTCATTTTGAATTATTTTTCTTACTAAGTAATTCATTTATCCATGTGTAGTTTAATCTAAGAGCAAGAACTGCGCCATAAACTTTGACCCAACAGTGTTTGATATATGTAAAATATTAAACTCTAAACAGAAAGAATTTATTAATTCTATTAATAAATAAATTCGCGACTTTCGAGATACTTGTCAAGCACTTGATATTGTCAACAAGATTTAAAATGTCAACAAGATTCAAGAAATCTTGAAACCATAGTTTCAAATTTGAACTCTTATGTTTACAATGTTAAGTCAGTCATCTTATATTTTTTTCAAATATATTTAACATTTAGAGAAATAAAAGGCACAATTGATAATTATCCCAAAAATATATACATATGATATCTGATGAAACTGAGGTGCAAGTTGCTTCTCAAGTTTAAAAATTGGATTATGAAATATAGTTTTCAATAAAAACATTCTACTTGAAATCTAGTCAGAACATATATGAGACATATTTTTACATTTCATATCATATTTACATTATTGAAGTACATTTTGATATTGATACGTAATATAAATAAAATATATGTTCTACATAATTGGAATACATTTTCTTTCAACATTACATAAAATATGCTTTTGAATATATTTTATATTTAACATTATTGAAAAAGTTTTTCTTATATTACTAGAATAGTTATATATTTTTAAATATTTTTAATATTCCAATTAATTAATTACTTCATTATTTATGAATTTATTTTAGTAATTTAAGTGATTATTGAGCATGTTATATTCTGAAATAACATTTGCATCCCAAAACAGTAGTCTTATTTTCGAATAATAATTTTTAAAAATATGTACAATTTTCAGTTTGATAGATGATTACATTTCGTACGTATTCGAAATGCAAAATTCACCCAGCAATATTAAAAAAGTTCAATTTAGTGTCGTTTCGTGACTTTGCATCCGGAAAGAGTTCAAACCGATTTGAGGTCGGTGATGCTATAGATATGCATTATTTTTAATGCTATAATAACATGATAAAACTTTATGAAATTGCAAAAATGGAAGTCATCGTTCGGAAAGTAGAAGATTAAATTAAATTTGTTATCAAACCATTACTTTTTCTCCAGTACGTGTTGCAAATACAGCATCTCCAAATTTCAAACACTTTATTATCAAATAATAATATCACAAAAAAAAGGAAATATCTGATTTAAATTTCAACTGATTATACTATTGCACAATTAATCACAACAATTATTAAAATATTGCTTTGAAAGTCAGTACACATTTAATATAAAATTTCGTCAATATTCTAAGCAGAAAAGAAATAAACTATACGCTTAAAAATTACGACGAATAATAAAATAAAATTTAATTGACATTATGTTTTTCACCGTGCGGAAACGTGAAAAAAGCAATACATAAATTACTGTTATGCAAGAAATCAAAAGTGTGAGCCACTGATAAAACTTTACACACTAACGTGCAAAACTTTAATTAATTAACCACCAACCAAATTAATCACAACGAATACCATTTAATTAAGCTTATTATTATGCCACGTGGGTTTATATCACCCCGTTTCCATTCCTTCCCTCGGGAGTCTGACACTTCCTATCATCATTACTTTCGAAAATATAAACGATCTTTTAAAAGGTCACTCTCATTTACCAAGCAAAATATTTCATTCACAATATAGTTATCGGCATTTTTCCACGGTCAATTATTGCGCGATTATTATTTAAGCTCCGATGTCGACTCGTCCGATTCGGCAACCAATTTTAGAAATCGTAAAGCTAACAAAAATTTTTCTTCCGGTTTTCTAAATGTAACACCCGCGCGGCAATAAAAAAAAAGAATGCAATCCATCGCCATCCCGACAGACTCGTTTCACACTGATCTACTAAATTTTCTTTTATTAACAGAAAATACTACCATATTTATTTAACAGCAGCAAATTCCAAGATGCTCGGCGCTCTACACCAGAGTCACTCGGCGTTGGATAAGTACAAAGGATAAGGCGTAAACAAAAAGGAGTCAGCCGCAGTATTAGGCCGAATGATCCTTTATCTATTCAAAAATGAAAAAAAATACGAGGAGAGCTTCCGAGAAGTGTTTTATGATGCTCGAGATGGTACCGTCCATAAAACACTCAATAGAAGGGCGAGCAAAGAAACTTAATTTTACAAGGTACCATTGCCAACATAATAACAGTGACCATTATTATTTCGACACGACTTTCTGACGGGTCAGCCTCCGTATTATGTAATCACGAAGCAAGCGCCGACAAAATGAAATTGAAAGTAAAGTAACCAAACGTTGTTAACCGAGCGAGCCGGCCCGTTGCGAATCTCACCTTCGGTCAGGTGAAGGTGTCCACTGGGAAGAGAGCTTCCTGCCTTGCCGAGGAAATCGTTCCCTCCATCGGCCGCACGTTAGAACCAATTATCGCAAATTCAATTATCTTTCATTCTGTATTAATTACTTGTGTTATGTTAAGTATTCCATCACGGAATATAGATACATCTCGTTCAATCTTTAAATTTATGATCAGCGCAAAGGTGAAAATAAATTTAATTTGTACATAATTAAAAAACGAAAAAAAAAGATTGCTTAGTAATGAAGGTTGTAATTCAAATTTGTTTTTTTTTTTATGGTTTTTTTTCACTGATTTTTTTTTTATAATAGTTTAAGGCAAATTGTTAATTTTATTTCTTGATAGTTATTTATGGTTTCGAATTTCATAAGAAGTTTAACTAACTGCGGTATTAATAATCATTGAATTAGAAATGTTGATAATTTTGTTTGCATAAAGAGAATATCTATACAATAGGATATGAAAGTAACTTGAAAAAAATACAAATTCGAATTAAGGCGATCGAAATATTTTAGTGATATTCAGTAAAAAAAGTATAAAACATAAATTTGAACAATCGTTCCTACATTGAGTGAAAAATTATTTCTGCGTTTAATTATTGTTTCAAAAGTAATAAACATTTACATCCTAATTTTATCACAACTGAAAAACACATTTTTATGATATATTATTCCGCGGCAAATATCATAAATCTGATTAGAAGTTAGACAAGATTACTGCTTAGATTCTGGTCAGTTCCCAGTCAAGTTCTGAACAGAAAGATTTCTGATACGGATTTGGCAAGAATACTGTAGTATCGGCAGAAATTCTATCTAATAGCTTTAATGTCTCTTATCTCCGATTCCACTTAAACTTAAGCACAATACAAAATGTTTACTTCTTAAAGCATCATTTACATGATTTATCAAGCGTTTCGTACAAACCAACTCTCGTGCTTAAAGTTTATTTAATTCTATTAATTGCGCTTTCTAACAGCGACATAAAATAATTCATAATAAATAGCCCTTTCAATTTTCATTCAATTAACGTCACCTTAATTTTTGAAATTGCTTTTACTGTTAATCGCGTTATGCTCAAATTGGTAAAATAGTTACGCAATATTTATGTCTTATAACCAATTGAAACTGAGATTACATAATATTTTTCTCCGTGCACAATCGATCTGATACTGGCAATCAATAGTTGCTCTAAGGAATATTGTATAAGAAACACTTACATTTTTTTTGTCCACCGGTTCGAAATCAAATTAAGAAAAAGCTTTTGATATTATTTATATATATAAGATAAATCTTATAATTTCCTATTGATTCCCTCATAACTGACATAATTGCAATAATCTTAATTACATAACGCTAAAGTGTTTCAGGGATTAATTGAAAATGAATCTCGTCCACGAGTGCACACGTCAGTGCGTCGTTGATAAAAATTTATTTCTTTTTTCCAGGAGCCTAAGTGCCTAAGAAATTGAAATTTTTGAAGCAATAATAATTTCGGAACACCTTGTATATAAATATAACGCTCGTTACGCTAAATTATTATCGTGCGAATTGAGCTTTCACTGTATCAAGACAGCACTTCCCGCATATCCGGATGGTTCGGCACGACGGAAGTTGTGCACACACGCTGCTTATAAAATCACAGCTTGAAGGTACAGCTTGGAGAAAGTATTACAGTGAAATGTTTCTCACATTTTCGTTCATCTCCTTTTTTTCAATTTGCAAACATCGTTAAATCATTGTTCAGCTAATATCAGTATTCAATTGTGATCAATCAAAGTAGTTTAAAATTAAATATTGAAATGCTGCTTTTACAAGGAAAGAAATTTATAATAACTCTGTTTTATGTATACATTTATAACACTTCCTAAAATATGATATAGCATTTTAAAAGTATATTAGAAAAAATGCGATCAAGGAACTCGTTGACTCACAGTAATCAGTGGCGCGCTTTACCATACTAAGAAAAAAGTTATAATAAAAATTATTTTACATTTCGTCTATGATGTTTGCACAATTACTATACCAACATGATAATATTATTATATGGTATAGTAAAATGTTTTATATAATCTTGTAAAATTGCCACGATTTATGGTAATTATTAGCATACTGAATATAAGATTTCACTATATCATACATAACATTCTGTTGCAATAGTATGGCAAAATAGCAGAAACTTTAGACAATATCATTCCAACGCCAGAAGGTATGGTCATTTTAAATGCAACTTTTTTCTCAGTGCACCACTCTATACAGACGCATATTTTTGCAAGCAATGCGTAAAATGGAGGTGAAATGACTGGTGACCGTAAGGTAAACAGTTCAACTCATTAATAACGACATTTTGTTCGAATAATTTTTTGTTTAAACGCTATATCACGTTATAAAAAATTTTATAAATACATATTATATACCCTAATTATCATAAAATATAACAAAAATTATTAATAAATTTTCTCCCATAAATTGTACTACCTTTAATAGTAAATTAATGTAAATTTCGAGTTACAATTAATTAACCAAATACAATATTATAAATATGTATTAGAATAATGTAACGTTTAGTGGCTATAAATTAGAAAAATGTTATAAAGTGTAATAATAGTCCAATAACGAATTTACACAAATTCATAAATGTTTCCAGCGTTACAAAAAAAAAGTGAACAAATGCTTAATGAATGTTAAAGAATATACTTATAAAAAAGTATAATGAGTTTTACGACTATGATTTTTCACAATGGAGTTAATTGTAACCAACGTTAATGAGTATTGTTTATCATAATTTTTATCATGTACGCTGTATAATTATTACTATAGCAAGGCAAATATTTATGACAAAACATTTGAATATAAATGGTCAGTTACTACACAGTGTACGTAATATGTAAATATTGTTCTAAATACCAAAATAAGCTACTGTTCGTAAGGACAATTCGTTGATAAACGCAATTGCACCGAGACGTAATCGTACATGATATGATTACATTCAAAATAGATACATCGTGACAAATTAATCAAAGTATCGCACCTGCTTTTCCGACCACCCGAGCGGCCATTCAAGCAATGGAAAATTGTGTTTGCGAATACGTTTTTCAAAGTACAAAGTTCGTTAAACTTTGCACAAGAAAAAAAAGAATTGATAACACGAACAATAGAAAATAAATATACCGTTGCATATATATGCATATCCATGTTCACGATAAAGGTGAATCAACAAAAGAAATTTAGTTGGAACAATCATATTATTTTGTCGATTTTGCAGACTACAAATTTGCGTAACAGTCTGGTAACATTTTAACGTCAAAGCAACGTCGTTTTTCTGACGCTAACAACCAACACGTTACCAATGTTATAATACACGGAGAGAAATACCGTTTGATAAATTGCAACGTATATACACGGAAAAAAATAGCATGTGATTTATAACTAAATAAATATATTTGGTTATTTCTATTTAAAATTATCAAAATTTCCTAACTTATTAATATAAATATAAATTATGAAAAAAAACTACTTCGATGATTTATTTTAATAAATATTATAGAAATTCAATGGTAGAACGAATAAGATGCTGGACTTTCACGTACACGCAGAAAAAATTGAAACAAAATTTACTATACCTTATAACAACACTGACGGAAAATCATTCCATAAATCATTATTACTTGACAAGTATCAAAATTCGTAAACGTCCTTCAATTTTTACTACACTAGACACTAATAAATTGTATTCTTTCGACTGTCAACATCCTAAAAGACAACACCAATATGTTTTACGTCAACGTTGTTATACAGTATAGTAATTTTTGTTCCAACTTTTTTCTGCGTGTACAAGATTCAAATTTGAATCTTGCCCGCGCTCTACTTTTTTCCTTAAATAATTTCGCCAAATTAAATCCAGGCTTGCAGTTGATTTAGACTAGAATGCTAGACGCCTGACTGACTATTTTTACAGAATATCCAGAATAATTTCTGCACTATTGTGATAGAATCCACAATCTTGCCAAATTATTTTCTTTTTTCTCACTTAAATTATATTTGAATCCAATTGAATTAAAACTTGGGCCAAAATACGACTTAATATGGGACGCCTATATAAGACAACCTGAACGAACCTCATATAAAATCTATTCATCTAAGCATTAACCAATTTTAAAATACCAATGTTGATTCAGAGATAGCTTGCTTTGACCCATGCTTGGACCATGATGGAACATAAAAATATTTAAGTGTTTTTTAATAGTAAACGACTTGAGCACACCAAAAATCATTTTATATTTAATTTTTATTTATTATTAATTTTGATTACATAAAATTGCGAAAAAATTTTCAGAATATTAACTCACAGTTAAAGAAAGAAAATACCACCTTATCTGGAGGTTACAATAATTACTTATTAACAAATAGCAGGAAGAGAAACATTGTACTTACTGGCTGAATTATATATAGCAAACCATTTTTGTTTGGTGCAATATTTTCTCAGTCGTAGCCTATTATTTATGCTTTTCAGTTTTTACAACTATCACTTTCACTTACACTTGATCAGATTTCAAGACCTCAAATCAAACTGGCATTTAAACTAACATTGAAAGGTGTTCGTTTTTTAAACGATTGTAATTGTTGCTTTTGAATGCAAATTAAATAATATATGTGAAAATATTTTTCATTTTTGTAAGTTGCAACAGTTCATGACGATAAAGAATTCGAATATTTACACGCTTGCATTGTTTGAACGTCAGAATAAATTTTTCATAGGGATGTTAAATAGGGATATCACGTGTCATTATTTTTTTCGTGACAAAATTTTTTTGTTGACAGCAAACTTTACAACGACTTTGCTATATAATATAATATAGAAGTTGTTACCGACAACCATTTCAACATTGATAGTCAATTCCTAACCCTTTTCCATGTTCTTGCCACACTTTCTATTCAAAAATGTTCCACACTAGGTCATTTAATAACCCATTTATCATTTGCATTAATTTTTTAAGACCAATTACAATTGTTTGATTTGTTTGATCAATAAGAACAGTAGTTATCGACGACAAGATAAACAGAGAAATAGAAAAAAAATATTATTAATACCTATATGATATCAGAGAAAGATTTGAAAAATGGCGCGAAGATGGCGTCGACACTATATATGGCGTTTTCTTTGTTACTAAAACCTAACTCCGACTTGAGTAGGTTTCAGTTTTCATGAAAACTTGTGTCTCACTTCCTCATATTTGATTCGGGGTATCAACATAACTTACATTTACAGTAAATAAAATGTGACGTACACATAACCATGAAATTATTTTTAGGCTTGTGGTCCTTCGCCTTCGACTCGGAATAAAATCTTAAAACTGTTAATTGTCTCGTTAACCATATAACCAGCAGTTATTAATTCTTTGACACTTTTCATTTCGAATGTATTCAAAACTTTTACATTTAACATTTTTGGCAGCTTCAACTTAAAAATTTTTCCACATATTTTTCTTAGTGAAAAACATGGTCATTAATATCACTTTTTCCTGCGAATGAACATACATAACTTACAAACGACAAATACTTAAAATCTCTTCGAGAAGGTTTCATTAACATTTACAATTAATAAACTATAATGTACAACATTACATTATATTAAACAATATTATTATTTAACAACATAATACATTTGTAATAAATACATTATCAATGCACACACATATTTTCGTCCACATTTCCCTTGTGTCACTTTTTTTGATTTTCAAGTCATGTCCCAGCGATATGATTGCCGTGACTCGTAATAATTCCAACTAGCTGTCGTGTCTAATTTAATTAATTACCGTCATTTCGTCGTACAAATAATCATACACCGATGATGAATTATGCAGAAAGCATTTTTCTCTCTTCCACGACGATAATAAAACAAAAGCTTGGGCAAGAAAATAAAGAATTGACGAAGGAAAGGCACAGAACGAAGCGCCCTTTCACCGCGATTCGTCAATCGAAGGTTCACTTTCGGCGCGAACTTGGTGAAAAAAAGAAAAAAAAAAGAGGTTTGACTCGGCCGGAATCGCGAGGGCAACTCATTTTGTTCCCATCAATGAACATTTATAGACGAAAACTTTCCCAGTGCCGATCTATTTTTCCACTTAAGACAACTTGGCCAACGGTTGGCTAAGAGCCATTGATTGTACCTTAGCAGCTTCCTCTTAATTCTCCGGACCTTGCTCTCATTTCACCGCGGGACAAGATTAGAAATAGAACTCGCTCGCGGTGAACGTCAAACGCACCGCTCGGACGGGGAGAAGCGCGCGCTTTCCGCGTGAAAGGGCGCCCCGCCGCATCTCATTGTGGATTTTCGTCGGCCGCGGCCTGAACGACGCCGCGTTACCAACCAATTTCTGATCGCGGCGCCGTTGCGCAACGGCCAAAGAACGAGCCACGGGATTGACGTAATCGATCGCGGTCGATGTCGTAAACATGTTATTACAACAATGTGCGAAAAGAAAAAATAACCAATCCGCATATCGCGTCCATTACATAATTCTCTTCTTCAATTATTCTGTGCGCTTCCTCGCACGCATCTCTCGCGCCTCGTTCTTACCCCCGGTCCGATTTTATTACCCGTCCTCGTATTTTCGGAACCGGCCGATAAATCAACCGCGCACTGCAATTTTGTCGTTTTTATACTTCCCTTCCGAAATTGTAACGCTCGATTTGTCTATTTTTGAAGCGCCCCAACATTTACGGAACCTCGTTACCAAATTCCCCGAATGCGTTTCACGTTTTCCTCCCTAACAAATATAACGTTGTTCCTCCTTCTTCGTATTCTTCTTTTTCCTTTTTACAACCCCGGAAGTTTTACGAGCGCGCATAGAAAGTCGCGTTACAATTTTTCGTCGGTTATGTATATATATTTTTTTATGGTTATCAGCATTGTTATTGTTATTATTACGATATGCATCCATCAAGATGGTTTCTCGGACGAAACAACCCTTACAAGTGTTTCCTTCCTGGAACACCGGAAAGGGATCAAGGGGTGGGTGGGGGGGTGCTGCAGTGGCGAGGATCGTGTTGATCGTCGAAGATTTTTACTGCTTTCGGAGTAGCGTTAATCGTGACGAAGGTCAATTTCTAACTCTCTTACTTCTTTCATCCTTCGGGAGCAAAAAGAATGGGTCTTTGTCGGAGGGAAAAAAGTGCCCTTTTTCACGCCGTTTTTTGTCCTCTTTTTGCAAACGCCCGGTGCCGGTTTCTCGCATTTTCACGAAATTGTGTGCTCGTAGTGTTTACCGAAAAGCGATAAAAATGGCGGACCGTTGTGAATAATCTGGAAAGGATTAACGCAGCCTTCGTAATGTCAGTATTGTGTGGCGCACGGCTGAATAAGAAATTCTTGTGCTCTATTGCTTTTTTCTCTCGACTGTAAAACGTTCATAAAATCATAATACACCGGTCAGACGCATCCTTGGCCGTTTCGTAACAGTGTTTCACTATTTGTTCTCTGATCCCGTTCGCCTTTTTTCCTTTTTCTTTCCTTTTCTTTTTCTTCTTCTTCCCTTTTTTTTTATTTGCTCCCAATGTTTGAGGAAATAGAACTGTCAAGACGAATGGCCAGCGGTTTCCCAAAATTTTACTACGCTTCTATTTTCTTTTCGCCAGAATTTCTGGTGACTAATCGAAATATGATTTTTATTTTATTGTACGTGCACAGCAAAGTGTAACAATCTCTTTTATGCGCGCTTGATTTATTTTGTCAATAAAGTTGAATCGTTTATTGTTCATAAATTTGAGGAGAATTACGCGAAGGCATTTTATTTAAGCAGACAGATATGGTGGGTTAATAAAAATTGACAATTTTATTAATTTGCGGAATGATTTTATATTAGTTCGAGAAAATAGATTTTACAGAAGATATAACAGTATTTAACGTTAAAATTATTATATATGATGATATAGTGCAGATAAATTTATATGTTTATATCTTACACGTTAAATTAATAACAGGCAACAGTTACTTCATCGATGGTAATTAATAATAAATTGCAACATCATTTATCAAAATTAAAAAAAAAAACTAAACCCAGTTTTCGGAAATTGGATAATTTATTATTATTTGATTAAAAAGAATTTCGAACAATTTATTTTATACATTTAAAAGACATAATTATTTATATTTATTATAACTTTTTGCAGCAACTGTTGCAAATTCCTGCCTTTGAAATGATGATTTGTTAGGAATATATTTGCAATGCAACCTTCAAATTATATGAGACTATAAATTGTCCAGTATACCGAATTATCATTTCTGGAAAATCGGACATTCTTTAAAGTTATTTTCAGACATTATAATATGAAAAGAAAAGCTGAAATGCATTTAACAAAAATTTATTCATTTTGTTTTATATACCGCAATATCTTTATACCAATTTTTAAACAATTTCCTCTTTCAGCAGTAAATTATTTGAAATGCATTAAAATATTGTCACTTTTATTTTTCAATAATATTCCTTAATAATTAACCATTATTATAAATGTTTATTATATTATTTTTTTATAAAACAATATATATTTTATTAATATGTTAATTAATTTATAATTAATTTATTAATATGTTAATATTCTTACGTCTTCAATTAAATATTTATCAAGTTAGTAACAAAATGGTTAAGTTTGCTTCTTTAAAACCGAGCGAATTAAAGTTCACCTTTATCCCAGTATCCTATCCTTTCTTCATTACAAGGTATTAGTTATTATCGAATAAGCAATTTTTTTTTCTACGAACAAAAATGAATCATTTAGAATGTCTCGAGTTATTTTTGCTGTTTACTTTTTGCTTTTAAACATTCATTTGAATGATAAAATGCAGGAAATCTAATTACGTCTTCGAAACGTACAAAATGTGCATCGACAGTGAACGGAATTATTCGAGATTTATCAGGCAATGTTCCCATTGTCATGATTATGAAAAATGGTAATTTGCATTGAAAAGATGGCGCGATTTCTGCGCTCTTAATATCGTTAAATTGTTGCAAATCTTTTCAATTATTAGGGATTGAAAATGGTAATTCGTCAATATATTTCGTGGCAATATACTTGCGGATTAATTGACAGAATTTCACTGTCGATTAAAGGTTTACGCTCGCAGTTAGTGAATCCATTTTTATTAAAAGTATTATGTAAAGTATGACTTGGCTGTTGCTTTTTTCTGCACTCTCCTTCTGTCTCTATTTGGTGCCGTCACCGTCTCCGTCTTTCTCTTTACACTTCAATCGTTTTGCTCTCCTCACGACCGCCGAGAACTACGTCGTTTATGGCCATGTCTAAGTTGGCCGAGGCTACGTTTTACGGCGTTTCTGTTTCTGATGGTCCTGGTATCTGTGCGTCGTTTCTCCTATCTTGTGCATTCAAGGTTTCAACTTTGTCGCATACTATGCACCTCCGAACGAGTAATTTCTCTCTCTCTCTATCCTTCGTCACCTTTGTAATTTAATTGAATCTGGTCATGTGTAACGCAATTAGGATATTAGTGCTCGTTATATAATAACGAATTTCATGCACTTCGTCTTTTTCAATAACACATTTTTACACTGTTAAACTTATTTGTGTGATTTCTTGCTACGGATTCTTATAATTAATTTCCCTTATTTTTGTCGTCATTATTGATTATTCGTTATGCATAAAGGTGAATTTTACATAATTTGAAGTGAAATTAAAACAATGAAGATGAATACGCATAAATTATAAATTGTATGCAATTAAATGAGCTCTTTTTTCACTTTTAAAATTTCAACTATTAAAGTTGTAGTTACTCTCTTTCACATAATGTAATTAAATTTATTTAAAATATTTGTTTTTATTTCTGTAAATCTTATAACTATGATAAGATATTAGTTATTCTTTATGTATCAATTTGCGAGATAAATAGTTATTTGATAAAATGTATGTATTACTTTTTCGTTAATTGAAAATATTTAAACGAATGATTGCGATATAAAAATGTCAATAAAATGTTGAAAAACTGTCGCAGTTACAACTGATTAAAGCAATATTAGCAAGTTTAGTTAATAACGTGGCGAAAATATATAATTATTTAAACCTGTTTTGCTTTTGACCTATTATTCTAAAATTGTTTCAAAGCAGTGAAATACGAGTTGCTGCTCAACTAATTATCATAGAAATTAAATCCAAATTCAGTATATATTTTTTATAAAATTTGTTGACAACACTGTAAAAACAGACGTTCTTCAAGTGTTCCGAAAAGAACGGGAACGGCAATAAAACGTTCTGAAAAAAATTAATGCGTTCTCCACAGAACACATGTACATAAAGTGTTCCGGAGAGAACGTTAGATCCGTTTTTCATATTTTGGAACGTGTTGAAACGTTCTATAAAATAGAACGGATAATGCAGAACATATAATGTGTTCTGTACGGAACACTTTAGTCGAAAAAGAACGTTTTCATTATAAAACGTTCCAGACATCGGAACGCAAAGACTGCGAAGAACGTTTAGGTTTTTGACATTGTAATTATTTATATTCACATAATCATTAGAATTAAGTTTCTCCGATATATATAAATATTTAAATATAAAAATATAAAATTCATTTAAAATTGTCAATACGAAATAAATTTAATAATTTATTTTAAATAAAAAATTAAAAATAATAATAACAAAAAATATATGAAAAAGTATTATTTATTTTCATTAAAATTAAACTATCTATTAATTCAAAAATATATAAAGGAATAAAAATGAAATGATTACATTTCAATAACTAAAATATCGTACAGTCCACATTGCAAATGTTTTCTTATGATCGAAATTTGAAACACACTTAACCTAACCTCTTACGTTCACATGGTTGATGCCGCGTGCGTGAACTTGGCACGTTTGTTTTGTGTCGTGAAACATTAAAATGTATAAAACAAAATAATGGGCCAATAATATTAATACATAATAAAACTTATATACATTGATTTTAATATCATATTAATATAGAC
>JABFPN010003209.1:0-18953 GCA_022817305.1 Leptoteleia sp. ZL-2020
ATCATAATATTTATAACTAATCACTCTGGCCAAGTGGTTAGGACTCCGAACTTGTAACTCGGTTACGCGGGTTCAATACTCGGCTGCGATGTATTTTTGATATAATAAAAAGTGAATTATTTTTTTTTGTTCAGGGAATGTATAATGAATGTATTTTATTAGCTTAGTTTTACATAAAACCAATGTTCATTAAAGCTTGCGCACAAACGTTCAGTTTAGCTTTACACAACCTACATTTAAGAATACTTATTAACCTAATATAAATGTTCAATGAAGGCATTTTCGAGTTTCCAATTCATACGTAACCAAAAAGTTTGTTTTACTGCCTTTATGTTCAATAAAGCTTCATTCTACCTTCCCTGAATCTTCAACGCATACCTTCTATTTACATATTTTTGGGCGCTACTTTCAATGTTGAGTGAATGTTCAACTTAGCTAATTTTGCGTAATTTTAACCTTCTATGAATGTTGCGTAAGTTGGGTAATTATCTAAAACCAACGTTCACTGAACCTAAGTGTGTTCTTGGGGAAATAATTAAATTTTGATTATAAAAGACACCAACTCCGTGACAGCAGGTCTTAAACACCGCTGTAACTGTCATCTCGATTATAACCTAAAAATAAAGAAGATAAGATAAAGACAATTGATCCTGCAGGTAAGAGATTTTTATATTAAATTAAGTTTATAGTAATGTTCTTCAAATCTTTTGCAACAGGAACAACAATAAACTTTTTTCGAAAAGTAAAATATTCATGTAAAATTTGCTTTTTTCTGAAATTATTAGCATTCTTATTATTAATTTTGTAAAGAAAATTATTTTTTATTTTAATTGTTTTATTTTGTTGTAAAATTTATATAATTGTGTAATTTGGCAAGCTTTTAATTACAAAGAATAAGTTTTTAATAAATATCAGGTTCAAATTAAATTACTCTATCCAATATTATAAAAAGTTTTATTAAGTTTCTTATAAACAGAAATGCTCGCAGTTGTTCTGCCAAATACAAATTCAGCCAAACATAGAAAATATGGAATAATTTTTCAGTCATTCCTATGAAATGTAATTCACAATTAACTCCACAAATCGCACCTAAAAACTTGTTTTATCACCTTAAAATGAGAAAACATAAAAAAAGAACAAATAAAAATGCATGATTCAAATCTCCTTCTGCAAACACGAAACTTCATCCCGCACACCTTGTAAGCATGACCCTTTCAAAAAATGAAGGTATATTACATATTATGTAGTCTATCGAACCTTAGTTCCCGGTCTCACAGAAAGAAACATTTGCTGTTCGTTTTACTTTATAAAACGTTCGTACAAAAAAAAAAAAAAAAAAAAAAAAAAAAAATGCACCGAGCGATACCTACAACTCCAATTATCATTTACATTTCACCAGCATCATGCTTTTTGGTAAGTTTACCCTCCCTGTCGTAACCCTTTAGTGGGTTCGTGGCATGTTTTGCAATGTATTTGATGAAATCATCCAAATCCCGACCACCCTCGTATTTAACTGGACTGTCTTTGTTATCTTTCGGAACCCAGAACAAAGATGGGAAACCCTTGACATCGTAAGGTGCTGGCACATCATTTGATGTGGCATCAAATTTAACTATGGCAACGTCTTCATCAGCCATTTTCTCCGCCAATTCTTCGTAAATTGGGGTTAATTTTTTGCAGTGCCCACACCAGGGTGCGTAGAATTCGATAAGAGTGTCTTTGCCATTGTTCGTTACAACCTCGTCAAAGTTCTTGGCAACGGCAACAGTGACTGGACCAGAGTTGTCTGTGGGAATTTCTTCGGATTTGATGTATGGCTCGAGAGCGCCGTCTCTAAGATCGTTGAGGAATTGTTCGAATGATTCCAACGAGAACTCTTCTTTAAGGATAAACTTGTGATTGTTAGCATCACGCGCAACAATGGTAGGCTTATCAGACTTGGCGAAACCAAGATTAAAATCATTGAGTTCATGTTGAAATTCATCTTTGGATGAAATGGCGTAATTAAATTCAGGGAAGTCCTTGGCGATTTTGAGTACTCGATTGCGCCAGTAGTTGGTACCTTTGGGGTTTTTTACGTAATCGACAGCATAGTAGGCAACGACTAGAGGCTTATTGAAGTCGGCCATGTTGTCACGGGTGCGCACTCCGGCAATGCCGAAACTAAAAAAAGAATGGAAGTTAATAAGTTGACAATTAATTATGGAAAAGTATTCAAAAGCTAATCGTATTTCACAAAAAGTTAACTTGAATAATAAAATCTAATAAAATAATCGATTTATAATTTTTATATTGAATGTAACTGTATGTATAACTAAATACTTACTAGTTTGTTAATATGAATTCATTGACATCGGTAATAGAGTCACTTCCTTTATGAGTTACACTTGCTGGCTCAAATTTGTTGTGTAGTTTCTTTGGACGGTACAAAACAATGTTGTTCCTAGAAAAATGAGGTTGACGTTAAGCAAACATTTTTATATTTACTTAATTTTGTTTATTTATTTACTAGTAAATTATATATTACTAGAATAAATGTTGTTTACCCTACAGGCTTATTACATTTGAAATTTTTTTTTTCGTAAGCACAATAAATTCTTTAATTTATTACAATTTTTATTTAAAATTCCATTCATATATTCATTTTTCCCTTGACATTTATATTTGGTGTGGATGCGCACGCATTTTATCTAAGAACTGCAACTTCACGTTGAGTTTTAGATTTTAAAAATGATTTGAAATTGAATTAGTATTCACTATTAGGAGAATAATGTAAAAAATTGATACTTACTTTAATCCTTCTTTTTCCAAAATATCTTTCGCGGATGTGTGCGCGAATTGAACTTTTTCTTTCAATTTTTTGGCAACAGTATGGAAAGCAGCAGCTAATGGAGAATCATCTTTCTCAAAGAATCCAACAACAACCACATCATCAGAATCTAAAATATTTTTTAATGACTTCAAGTCATTTAATTCTTTGGAAGCTGGTCCTACTTGAGCCTAAAAATTTAAATTTGATATAAGATATGGTATATATCTATATTTAATATAGACATATAATGCTTTAAAAGCTTCAAATACTTCTAAAAAAAATCGAATCTCGAAATTTTAAAAGATCTAAAAATAAATTTGTTTAATGTCTTTTATTAATCTATACTTTTAGAGTTATGAGAAGATATAATTGTAAAATGAAAACATAACTACCTTCATGTATTTGGCAATTCCAGCAGCTTCTCGTGGACCATTGTACTCGGTATCAAAGTCTCCACCAGAAAAGATTTTTAGGGTTGGGTAACCACTAACAGAATACTTGTTGCAAGTTTCTTTTCCTGCTTCGGTACAGTCAATCTTAGCTAATGTAATTGGAGGATCATTGTATTTCAATAGTTCAGCAGCTTTGGCGTATTCAGGTTTAAGACGTTTGCAGTGGCCACACCTATAATTTAACAATATTTATAAGTACTGAATATTATTCAAAATAATATTTTTTCTATTTGTTTATCAAGATTAAATCATGAATTATTAAAATAAAGTATTATATATTACTTTTATACCCTTAACTTAATATAATGATGAAATATTTAATTAAAATTAAAAAAATATAGTAAAATAAAAAATGAATATATTTTGCTATAAAATTTATTAGATTATCTTCAGTAGCATTTCAAAATTGTCAAATAATAAACATTTTACAATTTTAACGGCAATAAATATAAATTTAAGTTTTTGCATATTACAATAAATTTATTATGATTTCAAAATATAATTTTTAGTCATTTAATTGCTATTTGTTTAAATATGATAATTTGAAAGATTAAGAATAATGTACAAATACATAATATTCCAACCAAGACAAAGTCACCATTTTTACGTTTTGGAGTAATTATGTTATTTTGCCAAGTTATTGAAATTATATTTTTTATCGCAACTAATAACCATTAATTGTTATTAATAAAAAAAAGTAGAATCAATTTTGTATCAAGATGATTTAGCGTAATGATAAAATTCTACTATTTCTTCTTAAAAATAAAATTATAATTTTTATTAAAAAATATAAATCAAATTTATTAAAATAAAATTTGATAAAATCCTTTAAGAAATTAACTTTGTGAATGAACATAAATTATTATTATTATTATTGTTGTTCTATGTCCTAGATAGAATTGTTAAATTAAATTTATGTTAAAAAATAAACTATAAAAATACTCCAAAATAATATTAAGTGAGCGCTTTTTAATGAGCCTTATTAAACAAAAAAGGAGTTAAATAAGATAGATGTTTTTGATAGAAATAGTCATGTTTAAAGTTTAAAGGAAAAGAAGTTTGACCATTAAAGTACAGACACAGCTAAGATTTATCTCTTGCCACGAATACAAAAGCCAAACAAGAATGAGTTTAACTTTGATTTCTGATTAGCCGGTTAGTCGAGAATTTGAAATGAAGCTGCGGTTTTCCGCTTAAAATTCATTATAAAACGCAGGTATTTTTAATTCATTCGGTTGAAATACGGACGAAAAGGTGCTCGTATTTTATGCCGGCAAAATTACCGGACTTAAATGCAGACGAGTTATATTAACACGAACCCACCAAGGTGCATAGAACATGACAAGTGTATTGTCATGGCGCTCCAATTCGCTCACAAAATCCGCGTCGGTGAGCTCGAGGACGTCTTCTTCGGCGGCTTGGGCGCCAATGACGAAGAGCGCAGCGATCAACCACTTGGTAAACATCTTCGTAAGCTGCTCGAAAATTCAAGCGACCGCACACACCACTCCCTGCAAAACCAATTCACAAAGTGAACACAAGTGTGAGACGTGGCTCGCGAGCAGCTTGCGAGACAAGTGTTGTCGCTTTGCGATTGGTTGGTTGTTTCACTCGTGGCACATACCCCTATAACGGAAATTGCGTATGACATTTTATTTCGAGCATCGCTTCGGTTACGAACCGGGCATGGTTTTAGATACAAGCGAGAAATTATCTTTGGAAAAACGAGTGATTTATTTATATTTGATGAATCATCATTTTTAATATTTTGCGTTTTTTCTTTCTGCTTCGTGTATCCATTCTCACCCGAAAGGTAGCATGAGGAAAAATGAGACTTAGCGTGAAGTTGAAAGCAACTGAGAATGTAACTTTCATACGGATGCGTTCAATTTTAGACTACTATTTATTTCTTTTCAAACTATCTTTCACACGGTAAAAAGGGGAATTGCACTACTAATTTTTCTATTTAAATTAGATACATTATTTGGCTATTATTGGGATAAGTAGATATTATAATTATCATACAAGGAGAAAAAACTTACTGCTGCAGCACCAAACCAAGACAACATTAATGTGGGTGAAGTAAGCTGAGCAAGCAACATTGGTGCAATGTTGGCACCAATAAGAAGCAGCGTTGGAACAGTGATGCCATTAGGAGCCGTATTTCAAACATCGACATGCGCACACGACACGCGCACACCAAATTTGTAGGGTGGCAATGCTACATCATATATACCTACATACAAACTCATGCATACACACAAACAAACAAGACAGTGATGCCACGTTAAAAAATCATGGTATGCGCGTGTCATGTGCGTGTGTCGATGTTCAAAATACAGTTCTAGGCCATGCGAGATAAAATCCCGCAACCCATACCACGCTCCTTCCCCTCCGCGGGATTTATTCTCGCGCGAGCGCCGCTTGAGGTAGAGAAGTCAGTAAACTGCAATACCAACCTAATTTTAGCGCCATACGGCGTTACTCAGGGGCTGCAATTTTCCATTGTTCATCCTTGTTTTTCAATTGTTGGACTGATTTATTTTAATGGTATTTTGTTAAAATAAAGTAAAAATGTGTAGATGTACGCAGGAACACCTAAAAAAACTGTGGCTGAAAACTGGTTCAACAGTCAGATAATTGATTAATTATTCAAAGACAACATTCAACACCAACAACGACAGTGACAACAGTCCAATAATTTATTAATTATTCAATGACAACATTCAACACCGACAGCGACAATTATAACAGTCCAATAATTTATTAATTATTAAATATATTTAAATATAATAAGTAAGAACATTTATTAATTAATAACATTTCAGACAAAAATTTGACGTTGAAGAAACATTAAAAAAAAATCAAAAAGTGAAATAGAAAATATTTATTATATACTTGTATGTATTATTTATTTATTTTTTTTTTATATTTATATATTTGTCAAACAGCAATTTTGAGACCATATGGCCATTTTTTTCTCTTGTTTATATATATATATATATATATATATATATGTCATTCCCTCCTGACGAAATAGCTATTTATGCACCAAGGGAGAGTTAAACGAAAATCCATCCTTCATTTTCATTTGAATCTTTTTTGGTGCATAAATAGCTTTTATTTAATTAATTAATAAATTTTTTAAATAATTCAAGTTGTTAATTTTTAACCGTTAAAAAATTGATAAAAAAATAAACAAAAATTAATTTATAATTACATTCTCAAATACTATTGTTGAGCTATAAGAGTGAATACTCTTAAGTGTATATTTTAAAATTCCCGCTCAAATGAATGATAATTGACCATGCTTTAATATAAATTCACGCATGCGTCTTCGGCTTAGAATCCAGTTTATACTTGCCGTTTCATGTAAAATTCTCTTTTTCAGTAAATTGCTGGGGTGGCATAATGAAAGCTAAGGGAGATGTAAGTTATTTTATTAATAAAAGCGATATAAATCTAAAAAAAAGATGGAGATTTATCAATTAATGCAATAATATTAATAAAATGATTGCAAATGTCTAGATTTTAACATAAGCTTAATGTATCAATACTAGACAGTTACAAATCTGTCGTAGATTCTAACCATTTATACATGCTTATTTAGTGGATTATTTCTTTTAAAATGTTTTTAAATATGATTTACTTAAATTTAATTCAATTATTTGAATTATTTATTAATTTTTCATATTATTACTACTACCTTATTTCTTAAAGATAAATTCAAAAGTATTTAACAACGAAAAACTAATACCCAATTTATAATAACCTAACCTCTATTAGCATATCATTAAGTGTGGACAGGATAACTGCACTTTCAGAATGTCAACAGAAAAAAAAATAACAATATTTAATAGGCTATCAAATTTAATAGTTATCTATAAGCTGACAACATTTTAAATTATTAAGCAAATATACAAGATAATTTTACATTTTTAAAAATGTAATTTAATTTTTTTTATAATAAGAGGGTGCAAATATAACATAATATTATTTATTTTTAAATGTAACATAATTTTTAAACTTTTTCACCTTGAGATTGGTTCTTTTATCCACAGGATTAGATGCAATTAATCTGATTTAATATTCTCTTGACATTTTTGTAATATCCATATAATATATAATTTTCCTGTGAAAGGAAATACACTCTTTTACTTCAAAAAATTAAATTACGCAAACAAATCAGTATATAAATTTATTACTCTATCAATGTATTTCACAATTAAGAAAATGTAAATTGGAATAACCCCATTATTTTTATTTTAGTTGAAGGAATTTGAAGTTATTGGGCGCAAATTGCCCACAGAGAAGGAGAAGACCACTCCTCTCTACAAGATGAGAATATTTGCTCCGGATAAGATTGTAGCCAAATCTAGATTCTGGTATTTCCTCAGACAACTTAAAAAATTCAAAAAATCAACCGGAGAAATTGTATCTTTACAAGAGGTAAATTTATAAACAATATTTTTGTTACTGATTTATATAATTAAAGAAATAATAACATTACAACTTACAAATTAGAAGCAAAACAACTTTTATTATATTCTTTATATCTTTATTTATATTCTTTATATTTACATGTATACTTCCAATTTTTCAATTATTATAACGCATGAGAAATTATATTTTATTTTTAATTAATTTATAAGTTATTAGTAATATTACTTTAATTTTATTTTATTTAATTATACTTAATTATTTAATTGTTATAAATATTTTCTGCAATTAAAAATGTTCCTTTATTCAATAGATTCCGGAAAAAACTCCAACAAAAATAAAAAATTTTGGAATTTGGTTGAGATATGACTCTAGATCAGGTACTCATAACATGTACAGAGAGTACCGTGACTTATCTGTCAGCGGAGCAGTAACCCAATGTTACAGAGATATGGGAGCCCGTCATAGAGCTCGTGCTCATTCGATTCAAATTATTCGGGTTGAAGAAGTAAAAGCTGCCAACTGCAGACGACCAGCAGTTAAACAATTCCATGATTCCAAAATCAAATTCCCCCTGCCTAAACGAATCCAACTTCGCAAGAGTATGCCACAATTCAGTGTACGCAAACCACGAACCTATTTCCTTTAAATAGGTTCAATTCATTTTATACATTGTATAATAATATACTGTTAAAGTGGACAGTTAATAAATATTTTAAAAAATATGTTTGTCTTTATTTATTTATATAGTTGAAAAATTATATACAAGGGAAATTAATTTATGTAGATAAGAACTTTTGAATGGTATAATGTAATTTGACACTTAACAAAAATAGTGCATCATTGAACAGGAAAATCTTCCAAAAATAAATTTCTAGTATACAAAAAATATAGTAATTCCACTCAAGAATTTTGTATAACAAGACAGTGAATCAAAAGTTAACAAAGACAATATTATTGTTGTAACATGTGCATGGAAACTGCCCTGTTTTCATCTTGTTTAGAAGATGGAAACCAGCTGATTATAGACGAGGATGGAAACATGCTGGTTACCAAGTTTCCGCCCATGTCTCCTTGGAAACAGCTGGTTTCCGAACTGGATAGAAACAGGGCACTCTCCTTACACACTTGTTACAAAAAATAGCATATGCACCAGGAACGGAGCAATGATTAGAGACTCGTGTGGATTTGGCTGCCTTTGTCTAGCGGAGCTAGTTTCACACTTGTCTATAATCGTTATCGTTTGTTCATATTTTCAGAGTTATGGGCGAAAATTTGCACTCCCAACTCAATCCCAACGCACTCCGCAGGACTTAATATTGTCTATAAGGGGATAATCCCTGTAATACTAAATGATGTAAAACATGTTTATTGTATATTTTTTGCGCTGAATACAATTATGCGAGAAAAAATTAGTTTTGGTTGATCATTTTATAGTTATTTGCGAAAAACTGCCATTTTTACCATTCTCTGACCATAACTTTTGAACGGCAAGAGAGTGTCACATTTGTTTTTAGATTCCTAATCAGAGCAAATAAATACATCGATTTGACATCATGAAACTCCCTGTTGGGTGGGGGGGGGGGGAGGGGGTAATCTTCTGAACTATTAGAAGAATTTTCAGATTCATAGGTGAGGGGTTAAAGTACACAATTACCAAAAATTTTGCTAATTATTATATTCAATAGTAATTCTTCTAAGCCAACAAATGCCTATTCTATAGTAAACATTTTCTAATTTCCTTGTATAAAATATCAAATATTATGTAGGTTCACCTATATGTATCTCATGGTGGTTACTGTTCTTGCTTTAAGTTAAAAGGACAACCACATTTATTTATAATCCTTAATTATCTTCTCCAATTTCCTAGCTGGGGTCCTAGATCGGAAATTAGGATCAGAGATCAACTAGTTTTTGACCTAGGACTCCAGCTAGGAAACTAGGCGAAATCCTATAACTATTTAGGAACCTACCTAGGAAACTAGCTGATTTTTGATGTCAAATTCCTATGTAGGATCCCAGCTAGATTTTTTTAACAGGAAAGAAGATGGCTGCCGCCTGATAAGCAATTGTTATTATCTTCTAAATAAATTATAAATTTAAGCTTGGTGAGTAAATAAAAAACCAATTTTAGTTACATTTTAATATCTTTTTATTTAATATCTTATAAAAAAATTTATTCATTTTCTTCAGAACGAAGACGAGCATTGGCATTGGTGACACGAATCGAAAGCTGTTGGGCTCTTTCGACAATGGCTTTCCGTTTCTTGCTGCTTACTGCATGTGCAATTTCAGCACAGAATTTACGGTTTTGCATAAGTAGAACTTCAAGTTCCTATAATAAACAAAATGTACAAGTGAATTAATAGGCATTAAAACAGAATTAAAATTTTTTTTTATATTTTCAACACAAATACTTACTCTAACATTATGCACTAAAACCTTCTTGAAACCAGTAGGAAGCATGTGACGAGTCTTTGCATTGCTTCCATAACCAATGTTGGGCATAAGATATTGACCCTTGAATCTCCTGCGCACTCTGTTGTCAATACCTTTTGGTTTTCTCCAGTTTCTCTGTAATATTAATTTATTTGAATTAATATACATTCAATTATGAAAACTTGATATCAATGTAGATTTTTCTTTTAAGAATTAATTACAGAAATATATAATTCATATTAACAAAGGAAACTCCCCAAAAAAGTATAACAGTAGGATATTTTTTTAATTATTTAAAAATAAGCTTAATATTTAAATGTTTGTCTATATTAATTCTAAAAATAATCTTGAATAAGATATGACTGACTATTAATTAACTTGATTGATAATTTAATAATTAATTGCTAATCAATAAATTAATTAACTAATTGATCGATTTAAACTATTTGGAAAAAATAACTTTTAAGGGCAAATTAAGAGTGTTATTTTCATCTTTCTATAACAAAAGTCAAACTTGCATCTTATATACTTATTTATATAAGATCCTACTTTTGTTTTTAACAGCCATTGTGGAAAAGAATGCTGAAAAATGTTGAAAATTCCCAGTTTTAGCAGTTTTTCAGCATTCTTTTCCACAAGGGAGTTCTACAAAATTCTATTAAGGCAATTCTTCAATGCATGTCAAAAATGCTATCCAGCACCCAGAGTTAATTAGTAAACAGAAATAAACCGAAATTTGACATAACACAATGTAAAAGTGAGAGAATCATCTAATATAATTTATATATCAAAGTGTAACTTTAATAAATATATTGCAGTGAAATAGATATATGACAAACAAATTTTAAAGAATGATAATTAATAAAAAATGTATAAAGTTTTGTAGCAAATTATATTCTTAATCATTATTTATTATGTAGATAGCTAAAATTTGTTATCTTTATAAAAAACAGATCATAATATTTTTATAATTATAATAAAGTGTACAAGTACTTTTTGAAATTTGAATTAAATTATTGTAAATATCAATAAAGTAAGGTTGTACTTAGTCTTAATAACTCCGTAACATGATATTATACATAATATAATATATAATATAATATACAAATTAAACACATGGAGACACAAAGCCCTCGACTTATCAAAAGGAATACTTCTGGAATAAGCTAAGAAATGTTACGAGCAAAATGGAAGTAGAACATACTCATTTCGCACCTTGTTCCTTAATTATGCCTTTGTTTAAAAATAAAATATATATTCAATTCTACGAAACAACTGTTTATCAAACGACAAAACATATGTTTATTTTTCAATAGAATAAACAAGATATACCATACCTTCAGTTTAGCATAGCGATCAGATTGATGTCTGGTGAACTTCTTCGTTCTCTTCTTGATGATAGTTGGCCGGTACGTCGGTCGAATCGCCATTTTATTTAATTAATGTTATCTACCGAACAATAAAAACAGAATTATTGGTTAGCCACCATTAAAAATCCCATGCACGTAGCATTCGATTTGGTGAGTCACAGTAACCGCGGCTCATTTAAAACAAATATTATTTAATTGCATTAATAAAAGATCATCGTTTCATGTTTGTAACGTATACTTACTTTTTACAGTACGGATTAATAATAAAATAACGGATGTCGAAGCAAATACGACAGCCGTTCGATACACTCGCGTGGTTAAAAGAAAAAGACTTACGATTCGTTTTCAGTAGTAACAGCTTTCAGCGCCACCCGCTAAAGAAGTAAAATTGTAGGTTATGTTCGCAAGAATGTTAGCAATATCTAGTGTGTACTGGCTTTTAGTTGGAGTGAAAGGCAGCAACAATGCTGTGCGAGAGAGAGAACGAAAGTAATATTATTGAACGCCTTGTTGCTAACTTCAAGTGCAAGACGTGACCAAACATCAGACCATAGATATGTTTTTATTGACAGTTGGCTCTTTTGCGTTTGGAGTGGTTGGTTTAAGTGTTTTCCCGCCACAGTGAGGAAAAATACTGTTTTATTTACAATTAAACTCGGTTTAAAAGTTGCATTTGATGCTGCAGTGTCAAAACCGAACTGTTTCGAAATGTCATCACACGATGAAGTTTTTTATACGAACGTTTACCTTTTATCAAAAGCAGTGCCAACAAGCAAAGAATTCGACTCGGTGTTTTCAAAAGTAATTATGATTGTGTTATTTGTTAATTTTAATTAATGTACTGAATTTCAATTCAATTGTCATAAAGTTTAACAATTGCACGCTACAAACTTTAGTATGCTTTTATTGTTGATATTTGTTTAGTAACTTAATATTTAAATAAATCGGCCAAGAGAATTTGAAGTTAAGTAAATTTGCAGTTTAAATGGGTAGGATTGTGTATATAGATTGTTTACTGTATTGATATCTGAATATTCAGATAAGGTATCCGAAAACATTTTAAGTTTTATGAATGAATAAATAAAAAAACAATATTTTAAAAAAGATTTCATTAATATTTATATATCCTATGAAGATACCCTAATGGCAACAAAAAATTTATAAAATATTTATAGAAAATATTTTATAAGTATTAAAATGTCTATTTATATTTTAAAATATTTATATAATATTGTACAATAATATTGCACTATATTATGTGAAATATTATATTGATATTACAAAATATTTATAAAATATTACAAAAATATAATTGTGCGCACTTTTTTGAATATTTAAAAAATATTTTTATTTTTAAAAAAAATATTGATAAAATATTATATAAATATTATGTGTTATTAAGGCAGTTTTCTTGTATTATTTTAGTAATCATTAATTGACAAATAATTGTAAGAATTACAATAGAATGTTTTTTATTCTTCAGGAAATGTTTCGTAAACAGAACACTCCAGGGTTTATGCACGTATCTCATTTTTTATTACAAATTTATGATGATCAACTTTGCAAAAGTTTGATTCCCTGGCCATGTATATGCAAACAGGATGAAACCAAATTTAGGAAGAAATTTATTGAACTTCTTCATATTATTCAGGAACAAAATCGAGATTTTCAATTTCCCTCTGGCGTGGCAGCTTGTTTATTTCAAGCAACTGGAACCAAGTTCATGATTATCATGAAACTTTTATCCGTTATTGTGTTGAGGACTTACTTAACAAAAAATGGTATTATAATAAAAATAATAATAATATGTTTCTGACTATAAATTTTACTATATTACATATTAATTTAGAAATTACAACTGTATGTCTCAGTTTGCTTGTGGAAATGAATGATGAAAATTGCTGAAAAATCCCAATTTTAGCAGGTTTTCAGTGTTTTTCAGCATTTTTCAGCAAACCATTTCCACTAGAGTTGTATATTCGTCTTTAATAGATTAAATATTGCTTATTGTTCCATAATACACGAATATTCTACTAATATATAATATAATAAAATTTAATATTCAATTTTTAATACCATATATTTCTGAGTTATAAACATTATAACTACAAATTATTAACAATAATCATGTACTACTTATATTATTAATACTTCTTTTTTTGTATTTTCACAAAGCTGAAGATGATGTACATATTCCAAGTTTTTCTTCAAATTTAAATCCAAATTTGATGGAAGATTCAATAAGTTTAGCTAAAGATAAAACGAGAAAGGAGATTGAAGAATTCAAAAAGGATAGAGAGTTGGCTGAAGAATTCATGGAGTAATATATTTATTTATTACTTGCATTTAAAATTTGAATTATTAATTCAATATATCATATATATATTCAATAATGAAATAAAAAATGAATTTGAGATGTAATAAACTACTTTTAAAAATTTAAATATTTCATATAAATTTGCAGAAGTCAAAGATCTCAAATACAGGCAATGAAACAAGAAATTAGCAAGAAGGAAATAATTTTAGACCAATTAATTCAGAAAGCTAATATTCATGCGGCGGAAGATAGAAGAAAATTAAAGGAATATCAAAGGAATGAAGATGTCGTTGAATGTTAGTTTTATTTTAGCTATAATACTTATCCTGGTTCAAAGAATATAAAGTTTCGACTTTAAAAATTCGAGCTTGAGACATTGTGAAAAATACAACCAAAATTTCGG
Source organism: Leptoteleia sp. ZL-2020 (assembly GCA_022817305.1). Lineage (NCBI taxonomy): Eukaryota > Metazoa > Arthropoda > Insecta > Hymenoptera > Scelionidae > Leptoteleia > Leptoteleia sp. ZL-2020. The sequence goes on from JABFPN010003209.1 coordinate 14,234, forward strand.
ATACTGTATATGAAATTTCATATGATATTGTTTTTGAAACATAGCAATTGTTCCTGGCACTAAAATAGTAGAGTTTCACAGTGTTTTAGGCTCGATTTTTCAAGCTGAAACTTTATGTTGTTTCTTCCAATACAAACCAAAAACACTGTGAATCTCTATTATTTTAGTGCCAGGGACAATTGTGATGTTTCAAGAACAATATTATATGACATTTCATATACCGTATCATAAAATTTCGGTTGCATTTTCCATAATGTTTCAAGCTCAAATTTGTGGGGTCGAAACTTTGTGTTTTTTTGAACCAGGGTAAAAATGTAAACTTAACTTCTGTTATGCATGATGGAAAAGTGTACTAAAATGTTTAAAATTTTAGCTTGGCGTATGGCACTTACGGAAACTATTACTTATTTAGAAAATGGAACAGTTGCTAATAAAAAGTTGGTAGATGAGTTGAAAAATTTATCAGATATGATGCATAAAATTGTTGCAGAGCCAATTGTTTTAGATGGCAATTGCTTAACACAAATTGAAGTAGACAAAGTTTCTGAATTATTAGATCCCCAACATCAGGTAAAATAAACCTGATTTTTGAATGTTGAAATATTCTTTTCAAAAGGAATTACTCCAATTCCTGATAAAAGTGTAATTTGTTTTAATAGTAACTCACAATATTAATATTTCAACTTAATAATCACAATATTTTCTTAACGTTATCTTTATAGCTTTTCTCATCCTGTTTTAGATTAGCTTTGTGACATATTTTTCTTCACTATTCTCTTATATATGCATTACAACTTCCATTTATCATTCCTTCAAATATATATTCAAAATACTATACAACTTTGAATTTTTCTGTTATCTCATATAACTTTTTTTTCCATTAAATAATTGTTTAAATATTAAAATTGTACTTATAATAATAGATTGTTGCTCGTCGATTGTACAAAGATGGTAAATTGGTATTGACAAATTTTATTGAAATTTTCAATAACGTCATTTATCAATTGTGGAGAAAATTCCAATGCCACGGCTTCAGAGGCACGGACGCACTGTGTCAACAATTGGCAGCCAGTTCTGAAGACCTTTTAGCTGAATTCACAGTTCTTGAAACATACCAAGATAGATGTTTGCAATTAAAAGCGCTTATGCAGTCAAGTAAGAATGAAGAAGCATGGGGATACAATATGAATGAAACCAGCTTTGATGGACCAATGTCGCCAATTTGCGTGCAAAAATTATCGGAGAATCAAAAAATGGAGCACGAAAAAAAGATTAATCTTACACCCATTCTCAGTAAATAAATATTATTCTTTTTATGATCGCTATTATTTATGCATTTAAATCAGTATAGATATAACATTAAATAAATAATCATTGAGGTGGTTTTTGAATTGCACCAAAATTTAGCAGGATTTTATGTAAAAGTGACGGCCGTTATTGATACACATTAAAATATCACTTTAAATGTTCTAAGATGACACAATATGTTTGACGATATATGAAATATATTTGGCATGAAAAAAAATTAATCAAATTTTAAAATTTCTCGTTTCAGAATATCATGAACATTTATTTTCCAAATATAAAAATATATTGCCAAAAACTCCAGATTCATTTATGCGGATAAATCCAGTATATCGTGTTAATCTGGATGACAGTACGTCTTCATTTCAAACAAGTTTATTAACAACAGAACAGCACAATAAAATAAAAAAATTGTCAAAGGGTGACGGGGAATTATACAAAAGATATTCTAGGTTGTTTTCAGCTTCAAAACGGATAAACTGTGATTGTAAGTTATCGAATTAGTTTATAATCCTTCAACAATTATACCAAATCTTTCTAAATGTGGTTTTTTCAAAAATATTTCAATTTAGAAAATCTGAAAATTAAGAGAACCTTCAAAGCATTATGAAAATGTTAAGGAATTAGTATTTCAACTGATTGTAGTGATTTTGCTTTTATATGTATCACATTACTGAAGTTTTATCTTCCCATCTTTCAATATGAAAATTGTAGATAATTAGTAGTCACCTTGTTAAATGGTAATGTAATTTCTATATTTCTGTTACTACAAGATCTTTAAGTTCAAAAAACAATTATATTTAAAGTATTGAAATTTGTAATTTTCTACCACCTTTTATATGTCATTATATACATTTTTCATTTTCGTTTCAGCCAAGTTAAATAAGTTATCAATGAGGTCATTCCCAAAAGCTAATTCAACACCAATGATGAATACTATAGGTGAGGAGTCGAATGTTTCTGCGTTTCTTCCATCTTTTATAGAAGAAAGTCCAAGGAAATGTGAGTCGACTGTAACGACGCAACTTGAATCTCATTCAATAAAAGAACTACATTCCCCTTCAAAAACATTGAAGCCACCGGAAATAGTAATTGAAAACTTGCCTCAGGACAGAACTGTTTCTCGTAATAAAAGAGCATCTATTGGTGATCTTGTGGATCGATACAAAATGCTTCTAAAAGAACGAAAAGCAGATGATTTATCAGACAAATAGAATATATATCACAAACGCGTCTTGTATAAATAATTGATTGTACACTCGATATAGACATATATTTTTCGTCACTCGGGGAAGGAAACTCCATTTCTCTCCCTAGGGAGTTTCGGCAAAATAGCGTTTCTCATTCCCTCGTGACAAACAATTATTTACACTACCAAAGTTTAATACTTATCCAGAAACTTCTGCAAGAAATGCCAATAACTTGTGTATTTTAAATCGGCCTTTTAAAAGGTGTATTTATAAATTGATTTAGTTTCCGCGTTATACTATCTAATCTATGTTTAATATTATACACTGTTAAGTATATTTGTATTTATAATATCAGAAAGTCGAAGGATAAAAAGAAAATGATCTTAAAGGTATAAACAATTTGTTTATTATTCAATATTCTTTAAAATGAATACACATTGCTTTTATATCATGCTGAAAGTACCAAATAGCATATATATAATAACAAACAGGGTAATATAACATTGTACAAACCTACAGGCCTTCTTCTTCTTTTTTTTATATTCTTTTTGTAATATGACTCAGTAATTGCATATCATGTTCATAAAGAGACTATTTTCAATAAAAATCGTAATTTTTATATCAGAACTTATTTGTTAAGAAAGCAACTTTGATTTCAAATTATTTATTCAATGTATCATAATTAAGTCATAATTTCAGTAATAAAAAACTTGATCTCTACATTCTAATATAAATATATCAATTTATAAGTTTACCATGCGTAATTGTAAGCAACTTTAGTTAAATTGATGTAACAGAGAAGTTATTAAATGAGTGTGAGGATTTATGCATACAAAAGCAACATTTTGCCTATGATCAGGATTGTATGGAAAGTAACTTTTATTATCAGACTTTGCAGATACTTCCAGCACAACAGTATTTATTACCAATTTATCATCTTGTTTCTGTACTCTGAAATAAAATAATAAATTAAGTTTAAATATAATATACAAAATATTAATTTACTTATCTTAGAGATAAAATGTATTGGTAACCTGCAGGGCTACCAACATATTTCACTTTCACGGTGAGTAAAATATATTCAACTTGAACAAAAGTCGTTTTAGGTTGGTGACCCTTCGCCTTTGGCTTGGGTTTCTAACTTAAGGTGATGTTTAAGGTCTGCTGTCACGGAATTAGTGCCTTTTATAATCAAAATTTAATTATTTAATATTTTATGATATACGGACCAGAGCGCCATTCTGTGGACTCGGGAGTACAATTTGCTTCGAAAAAATATATGCACCGATGGATATTCTCAAAGAATAGTGATTTCTACTGCTTCCTTTCGAGCAGACGACAAAAAAATCGTAAAAATCACTATTCTTTGAGAATATTCATCAGTGCATATATTTTTTTGTACCAAATTACACTCCCGTGTCCACAGAATGGCGCTCTGGTCTGTATATCATAAAATATTAAATGATTAAATTTTGATTATAAAAACACCAACTCCGTGACAGCAGACCTTAAACATCACCTTAAGATGATGCCGTAAGCGTTAATTACTAGATTATGGTGTTATTCGTTTTTATTAAAATGAATGAGAATTAATTGATGTTGTTGATTCAGCACATTTTCTCAATCTGGGAGATTATTTAACAATGATGTAACTGAATTTTTATCATTAGATTCAAGCAAATTTAGGGACCGCGTTTTTTTAACACCTAAAAAACGCGGTCCCTAAATTCGCTTAAAATTGATTTAATAATTCAGACTTTTTAATTGAATACGATTTTCCCATGTCTAAAAAATATGCTGAATCATTTGCAAGCATCAAATCAGCATTTACAGAATAATAATTACAAAAACACTAACTCCGTAGCAGCAGACTTACTGCATTACCTTAAGGTGAAATGTCAGCGCTATATTCACGGAGTCAGTGTCTTTTTATTTATAATTGGTTGCTTACGGAACAAGCTGGATTCATGCATCGATGCATGCATCGCTCTTCTTATTTGTACATACTTGCCAACCTAAATTGTAATTTTCTAACCAAGATGCATGCATCGATGCATGAATCCAGCTTGTCCCGTAAGCAACCATTGTTTAAACGACAAAAATTAAAAATCGGCCAAAATACGTTAATTCTATGGCATTGGGAGAATATTATTCGGTATATAAAATCAATTATGGTTTTCAAGTACGACGTAATTTTTGGAAATAGACTTTTTATAAATTCAAAA
>JABFPN010003210.1:0-18953 GCA_022817305.1 Leptoteleia sp. ZL-2020
CTTTTCTTGACAAAAAAATCCGTTTAATATAAATGGAATTATTCTTTACATAAATATATGCTTTATAAGAATTATTTATTCTTATTATAAATAGAATTTCGTTTTGTCCATATAATGAATGGAAATCATATTTAATATAAGAATATTCTATTACTCTTAAATAGACAGTTTTGTGAGTGTAGAACATTTTGGAATTTGAAAATAAATATTTTGAAAGAGTTAGCAGCAAACTGGCAACATGAATCAACATTTTAACAATATTCCTAATTCAATCATCGGAGAACAAAATATACGCTTAAAGTTTGTATACAATATATATATTAACCGTATATAATATATGCATACAAATTATAAATTATTCATATAATCAAATCAGCAGAAATTAAAAGGTGCTGACAGGCATGATTGGAGATAACGCTACCACAATTGATGGATTTATAGATAACATTTTTATATTGTAAATATTACAAAATCATGTTGATGATTGAATTATTTAAATATGAACAAATAATTGTGCGACCCACGTCTAATGTAAGACAATAATTAAATATAAAAAAGATATTAGTTATTCGAACTAGTTTAGTTCGAATAACCAATATCTCTTCCTTGTATTCAAATAAATTATTTAATTGACGTAGAAAAAATTTAATTTAAAACGAACTGTGTTTAAAACGGACACATTTAATAACGAACGTGAAATAATAATAAATACAAGCAAAACAAACACAGCTTGAAGTAGTAGTAGCGAACATATTTAATTTATTAAAACGCATTAAAGCAGAAATTGTAGTACCTACAAATAAGAAGTTCACGTTTATTTAATACTATTATTCTGCTAAATTATTATTCATTTGTCGATTAAAATATCTTATCTCGCGTACATTATTCCTTACTGAATAACGAATATTGCAATATTAATTGTCTCAATTTTATTTCGAATAACGATTTCATGTGTATTCAATGTTATAATAATGGCACATCGGGGTAGTTTCTCGCTTTATCTAAATTTAATAAAATATTTCAGTACATTAAACCTCTGAGGTAGTACTACATACTTGGAATGAAATGACTAGAACAAAATGAATTTGATAAAAAAAGTATTAATTAATTTTCATTAATTTTTGTTCATTTTTTATTAGCATGTGGACATTATTTTTGTTTAATTCTTATTAAAAAAGTTACAATTACAATATTAATACGATAAAAATTATACGATAATTCTGAATTATTTGTAACGCTGTAGAAGACCTGATAAGATTTTTCACACATGTTAGATGCGTTATACGCATGTTTAGATCATAACTGAAGATATCCAATTGCGCTCGATTAGATATGATAAAATTTGGTCTGACCAGAACTTCGATGAAATAAGTTGATCTGATATGATCTGAATAATTATTTCCTGAATAAATTTTACTATTAAAGTGCATTTATAAGTAATCGGATCTGATTTGAATAGATTCATTCAGATGTGATCTTTCGAAAACAGATCAGATTTGCTCTAAACAGATCAGATTTGCTTTAAACAGAATTCATGATAAATAATTATACCTGATCAGACATGATCTGACCTGTTAAGATCTAATCGAACATGTTTTGCGCAAAACTTATTTGATGAAGTGATCTCCTGAAAACTAATAAACGCTTAATGAAACATAACATAGTAGTTTTTTTTTAGTTTTTTCAAGTATTCACTTTATAAACAATGTTAGTAATTTTGATTAGATCTTTTCAGCGTAGACAAAATTGTTATCCTAACAGAACTATATCTAATATTACTTGGTCAGTAAATTAAGTAAGACTGGACCGAGTTTGTTATTATTATAATAAATTTTCAACGGATATATAAATCTATTTTACAACATTGACGTAAAATTATCAGGAGGAAAGTGAAAAGTTATTAAACTTATCTAAACGGGTTTCTTATGCAACGCAAAATCTCGCCCTAATCATTCAGGTTTGAGCATAATTCTTTCAGTTTCTTTTGACGCACTTGGTCGGTTCACAATGCGCGGGAGTTTTTTCTGAAATAAAATGTCACTCGACACCTTCACGCATGATCGCTCTTAGAAAATAGCAACTCCCGTCTCCGTGTGAATCGCAACCGACACAGACAGGTGTCTTTCATTTGATTTTCAATAAGAAGCACTTCGCCGTTTTTATCTTCGGATTGCGGATAAAAACAAAAGCAAGCAGAAAATAAATGCAATTTTCGAGCATTAATTACGCCAGTGAGGCGTCAGAGTGGCTCGTTGAAGCGAAAATAAAATGTCTGACACGTACATTTCAGATAAGAATAACGCTTCATTTAACGGTTTACTTGAAAATTGTGACGTTCAATTAATCATGCTTTTACAGTTTTTAGCTTGCAAGTGTTTTGAATGAAATTGAGAGGCATCGTAAAGAGAGACAAAATGTAATTGCGAAAGTATTCACAGAGATAACGGATACCTTTTTTGACGTATAAATTCAATGCCCATAAACCTACACTCAGCCTGATTGATTCGTTTCAATTCTGCTTCTTCTTGCAATTAGCAGTGACAATTACAACTTGTTAATTATCCATTAAATATAGAGTAATTCATACAATTAGTATTCAACGATTTTTGACGCTTTAAGTGCTGCGCTGAGAAAAAAGAAATAATCATAAATTACTATTTTTTAAATCCATTTAAGGATATATTGGAAAAGTAAATATTTCTGTTGAACAAATAGTAGTATTATGTAGCAACTTATAATTCAAAAATATAAAAAATTGCTTTTATTAGCATTTTCACAACTTTTTTTTTGTACAAAATATAGTAAAAATCATAAGTAATATTATTTTAAGTTTTAGTTCTCCTCACATGACGTAAACAATGCAATTTCGTTAACTTTCAATCTGTTATTACATCCATATTATAATTAGTCTTATATCAAGTTAATAATTCTTCAGAAAAATTGAACAATGTTTGTTTACGTTGCCATTTTTGTTGGGGTAACTAAATATTTCTGTATACTGTACATAATCTTAATTGTACTCGTAATTAAACAACATTTCAATGTTGCATTTTAACAATGTATTTCCCAGAAGTCGACATAAAATATTTCTCGCTGTGTAATAAAATCCGTTTGCTTTTAGATAATTTTTACTCCACAAAGTCAATATTTGTATTGAACATAAATGATATAGTGAGTGATATATTTAAAGTACAGAATGATTAGTAATGTATATATTATTAAATTATTATTATAATATATATAAATAATGTAACCACAAACGCAGCAGAAATTATAAATGAACAGGTCTTTTTAACATTAAATTACAAGATTTTAATAATAATTTCTTTTTTATTCTTACCAATAAAAATATCAAGTATTTTATTAATTTTCATTTTATTGAGATGAAAGTAATATTTCAGCGCGGTATAATAGTATATTTATAAATGAAGATTTTGAGACGAGATTATTTATGGCGAAATTTGTCGGCGATCGACGTATCCGTTTAATTTAGTTCGAATATGACTTTAGTGAATGGGCGAAGTGACAGTTTAAAGTCATTATTTATAGTTTCTACTAAAAGTTTTTAGCAAATTTATAGACACTTGGCTATAACTTTTTAATTCCTTCATTAACTACCGAACAATGGCTGTTACTTTATAAAAGTGGATAGAATATTGTTGTCAATAATGCTGTAACTTATATTTAGAACATTAACCTAAATTTTATCTCCCACGGAAGTCGTGTATTAACACGGGAGATTTTCATGTAACTGCAATAAAACTTGTAAATTGATGTTCAAGTAAATTTATTGCAATTAGCTTTGTTTTCAATTCCCAATTAAAATGTTTAATCACGAATAAAATTGATATTTATTTTTATTGTATTTGGCGTAATTATAAATGGAATTTTGGTGGAGTAACAAAAGTTTATGTTTTAATAGCCTTTTTTTTCTCTCCGTGATAATGTCAATCAACGTTAATACAAATTTTCCTAACCGATATATCCGTATTCTGATATTACGTACATCAAAAGCAAGTACACGAGCAAAACACATGTAAAATGGGAAATAAAATAAAAATACCTCTTTCTCCTCGTCACAATCAATATTTGCATGATAAATGAGTAGCAGATTTAAAATGAAATTAATATTACTGTCAAATTACGACGTAAACCAAAAGTAAAATTTAACTTTGATAAACAGTGAAATAAACAAATTAATAACTAAATGAAAAGAAAAATAACCAAAGTGATTAAATGTGAATTCTCCATGATTCCACATAGATTAATTGATATCGCATATTACACTTTACATCTACCATTTGTTAAATTACAAAATAATAACCAACTTCAACATTATTTCAACCTTTTTCTCCTGAACAAATACCACGTCCAAATTAGAGTACAATAAATTAAAACCGGCGAAAAATAACAATACACAAAAACCTCCGTACTCCACGTCAGTAATTTCTATTCCCCTTCAAAAAAATTTAAAAAAAAATGAGAAAAAAATTCCTTACCACCTAAAACGGGCAAACGTCTCGGAATAGAGTTCGACAAAGGGCAGTGAGCGGGATGGCGCGGTAAAAGTAAAATTCGTGACGTTTCACTTGACGTGAAAAAAAATCATCGCACGTCACAAATGTCGAGCGGCAAATTGTTCCGAGTATCGCGTAACAGTTATACGTGCGTTTTGCGTCGCTTACAAAACACGAGCGCGGAACAATGGTGGCCGGGGTCTCGATGCATAGCGTGGCGGCTAACGCGTGTCGATTGCACGGCATCGGTTCAAGTCGCTCGCGCGTACAATTAGCTCTCCCCGGCAAGAGTCAACGAGCGGCCTGAGCCGCGGTGAGCTCGGTTTATTGCGGTGCCGATTTTGAGACGGGCGATGATGGCGCACGTCTCATGAACAAAATTTATATGGGTGCCATATGTGCGGCAAACAAATTACACATGTGTGACCATGCCAAGCTACACATACGTGATATATACTCGATCATGTAAGCGTCTACGTGACGCACATTCGAACCATATTAGTATCTAATTTAATGGGCGTGTTAATATATATTATAATTCAATTTTAATTGAATCATATTCAATATTAATCAAAATGAAATTCAACATTGATATATCGGTTTTAAGAATTCAGAAAACGGAAATAAATATGGAAGTGAGAAAAGAAATGATTTTAAAGTATAAACCTTATAAAAAATATAGGAATTAAACGGAATAGAATGAAATTGAAACTGAATATTCATTCAATTAGTTTTTACGATTTTAATTCTGCGTCAGATATTCAGCCAGTTTCTATTACTCGTGAAATTCAAAGTTCTCCATCTGAGTATCCTTTACGATACAGATTTAAGTTTAATTCTAACATTATCTGCGCTACAACTGCATACGTTCAACGCGAAAACCAACTCCTAACGTGGAGTTGAAATAAAAATACTTGCAACAACTCCATTTACAACCGCTGCACTCATATTTTCAGTTGTTATAATTGTTTACGCTTCAACTCTACGGCGCGCTGTTGCGCGAACCGTACGAATTCTCCTCGGCATGTACCAAAACTTTGTCATGGGTTATACCCCCGGCATCGTTTGCGCGACCGAACCCGACCTAATCGTGAGCAGGCATCGCGATTTCAGAATATAATTAAAGGGAATATTTATTAGGCCCCTCGATAATTATATCTTTTCTTGTCGGGCTCGTTCCGTTGGTTGACGCGGCGCGCCATTAATATTCCGCGAGCGCTCGATCATCGGGGGGGGGGGGGGGGCGTCGGTTGAAATTTAGTATCGGAGATGGACGCGCGGCGGCGAGGTCTTCGCGGCTCGACACCGCCGCTCGATATCGCGATAAGTTTATAGACACAAACGTAGCGCACGAATAAACAAGCCCGGACCCGATCCCGGACACGATAGCCCCGCGATAAAGATAATTATTATGCGAGAAAATGGCGGGATTAATGCGACGGTAAATCATTGGGGCTACGCCCGCGGCACGCGGAATGTCTTTTTAACGTGCTTCCCTGCGCCACGGTGACGCGAGCCCGTTCGATTCATCGACGTCTCGTTTGGAATTTGACGCACCGAGTTGAAATTTCATGAGACGCTCGGGCGCTTTTTGCAGCGCACATATCCCCGGCCGTGATTAATTGTTTTAGTTTCGGCATACCGAATAGACGCGACGCGGCGTCGATGCGGTTAATGCTCATTTATTGCCGCGAACATTTTTTTCTAATAAATTCCGCATTAAAGGCATCGTATTTTAAAGTAGAATGTAGACGAATCATTGCTGTTATTTTTTTTTCTTTCGGATTTTGTTTAGTAGAGCTGGTACTGGGATGAGATCAAGGATTAGATTTTTTTATGGTGCCTTTTTAAAGGAGATGTTTTAGTATACAATTTAAATTTTTATTATGTAGTAAAAAGACGATTAAAATTGACGGATAAACAATCCTTGAGCCGAGATTTTTTCATGGCGCTTAGATAAAATGTAATTTATAGGACAGAAGAAAAAGACTTTTTAACGTGGCATTGTTTATTTTATTTAATGAAACAGATTAAAATTTGAAAAGCTATCAGTTGACAAAATTTTAATTTTCTCATTAAAGGATAATTTTGTAAATGTTACAAGGATATCGTCATTTTAACTGTAAAAAATATTTTTAAAGCTGAAAGTTATTTCTATGACCTTATAAAAATTTTATAAACGAATGTTCAGTCTCTCTGATTTTATACGGTTATAATAATTGTAAAGGTAATTTTAATATTATGTTATGGGACAATAATTTTTTAATATATTAAAAGATTTATTAAAGGGCAATTTCGATTTACGAACTAAGCTTGTATGTTTATGGAAAAAGACTAACGCTAGATGACTTAATTAATCTCTATTAAAACAAGTTTATATTTCAAAAAGTCAAACTCGTTTGATACCAGACTTGTAACACTTGTATAAAGTGTAGATAAATACATCTCGCTGAAGGTTATTTAAATACAGACGAATATTATTTATGGATTTTCTCGTTTACCCTTAATATGCAAATAAACTAAAGTTACACTTTTGATCGAGAAAGATATTATTAGCCCGATTTTAAGAAAGAAAAGCGTACAATAGAAATTTCTGTCATAAGAATTTTTCGATTAAATATTATTAAATTTTACTATTAGCATAACTAGTTAATTGACTGGTTATAAGAACCTTATCTTATCCGCATTAATATTTTATAAAACTGAGTGAATGGTTTGAAATTTTAATCTATCAATACTGGATAATAAATTTAGTTATAATTATGACATCATAGAGTGGAATTAAAATTGATTATTCATACGTGAATGAAGCTTTTGGATTGTGAGAAATTTTGGTCATTTGAAATACAAGAGCAAATTAAGACATCGCACGTTAATTCGTCGTATATCACCAGAGACGTACATTTGTCGCACATATAAATCAGTCTCATAGTAATTTATCGTATAAATAGATCGTTGTAAAATCATTTAATTGATAGCGTATTCGTGTTTTACTTTCTTTGAATGAATTCAATTAGTTGATGTATAAATTAATTTAATTAATTAGATAATTCATTCAGTCATTTATTTTAATTGGCCTGCATTTCAAAATAATTAGTTTATTCAAAAAAAAGAAGAAAAAAGAAAAATATATTCATCGTACAAATTTGCGTTTGTTAATACCTATATATGAAAAACAAAATGTATCTGAAAAAATTAATATTTTCAAAATAAAAAGTTGGCCAATGATTTACTAAAATACATTACAATGTTTAATCAAAATATAAGCAATAGTTTATTATATTTTACGATAAGGAATTGTGAGCCTTGAGATGGCATAACATTTTGGCAACTAGTTAGTCGGGGTCATTTCAATGGCTTGAGTTATACTCTATGGTTGACCCCGATCTGGAAGCCCGATCGGGCCCTCGCTAAACAGGGCCACGTATGTTACATCCATATAGGGGCCATACCGGTAACATAACACGCCTAGACTTTTACTAGAAAAATGCATTTCATTTACCTCGATAATTCCTAGATTAGCATTCACATATCATTTAATTTACATCTTAGACTTGAAAAAGGAAAAGAGAAAAAAGCACGGTAATAAAGTTGGAATTTTGTTGCCACGTAATCACCAAACATTACAAACTCTTCACTTTTTCGGGACTGATTTTTACGAGCCGAGCAATTTAGTGGTGTTTCCGGGGTATCCTGCTTCGGGACCTCATCGAGCTTATGACAATTGACCCAACAGGGCCACTTTCGTCCCGGAGCAATCTCCGCTTGAGCAGTGCATTGCACGCCAAGAGACTTTGAGCGGGAGATAAATAGACACGAGACAATGGAACGGCTGAGAGATAGTGCGCGAGAGGATCTGGCGAAACAGCGAGTTCACGTGGTTGAAATTTGCATAGGCAACCCCCCCGGCACCCCCGCACCCCTTTAGTCCGCCCGTTGCCTTTTATAAATCACTCAGCGGACCGTTCCTTTTTCTCCGGTCCCCGTGCTCCGGCCGAGCTACGAAATATCGACGAATGTCTGTTTCGCATGACGGCACTTTTACTTTTACCTCACGGAACGGCTCCCGCGAAAGAAAGGAAAGAAAAACGAAAGCAAAAAAAAGGAAGACGAAAAATAAAAAAAAGAAAAAAAAAAGATAACCACGAACGAACGGATTTCCCTGTCGCATTTTCAACAAAAATGCCGCCGCGAGGGAAAGACGCGTGGGGAAAGATGTGTATGATTCTTAACGCAAGACGCTTTATCGTGGCGTAATAACGGCGCGAATCCCACACGAGCGCGAATCGTTTGTCGAGTACCGTTAGCGTGCGAAACTTCATTTCACTTGACATATTTATTATTCTCGAACGCGCGGCCGATAATAATAACAATAATAAAGGATTAAAAGAAGCCCCCCCCCTCCTTACACGTTATTAAATCAGATACGGCGATAATATTGCAGGCGCGATCATAGAAACACAATCTGACAAAGTAGAAGTGCGTAACACTTGTACCGCTGACTTACGCGATAACATACAACCGGCAGCCGCGCATAAACATCGAAACGCATGAAAAATGCGCGAATTGCTTCTCGAATATAATCTTCGACATCTATCGTGCAAGTGTAACTACCGACGAGGAACATCTCGAGATTGTCAGATTTAGATATGTTGCAGGAAGATCGCATTTCAAACACCGTGTACGCGAAAGAGGAACAACAAGAACGGAGAGCGGAACGAGGCGAAATAAAAAAAAAAGAAAAAAAACGAAGCGAGGCAAAGAGAAAAGGCAACGATTCGCCCGGCGAGTCTACCAAGTGAGAAAATACGAGGGAGGGTAGAGAGAGAGGGAGATGAATATAGGTCCTATCCACGCGTAGCCGCTCCCCATTAACGACTCGTCGCTCGTAATTTATGAGCCATTAATTAGAGGTTGGACTGAGGTGAACACTATAAAATTGTAGAATAGTCGACGGGTGAGCGCCGCGCGCATTTTTACTCGTCTTTGAATTTTCCAAGAAAATCGTTCGCACACGCGAGAATGCTTTTTGGCGTAGGTTGGGCCACTTACTTATGTTTGATTATTGATGGTAAAGTGACCTCGATGGAAATTGTATTCTGTTCGCATGGTGCTGTCTAGATGCCAGAATTATGGGCATTTGGAAGATATTCCTAATTGCAAACATTTCAGTGATTGTTATGATTCAAGTAGACATTTTTTACACGTTTAATAATCTCCTAGCTTGATCCTAGGCGGATCCCAGTCTGGTCCTAGAATAGTCCTAGCATAGTCCTAATATAGTTCTAGTCTGGTCCTACTCTGGTCCTACTCTGGTCCTAGTCTGATCCTAGTTTAGTCCTAGTCTGATCCTAGTCAGTGATGCGATATTTGACATAAATTTTAAGAACAGACTCTTGGTAAGCATACCAACGCCAACGCCAACGCCAACGCCAACACCAACACCAACACAGCAACACCAAAACGCCAAAACCAAAACGTCAACACCACCCTGTCAACAACACCATGCCAACACTCCAACGCCAATACGCACGCCCAACCGCTCCTGCTACGGCTGATCAGCGCCGTGAACCGCTCGATCAATGAGCACGAGGCCGAGAATTGCAATTTTTCCGAAAAAAATGAAGTCGAAAACTCACCTGCAAGCTCGAAAGCTCAAAATTGCAATTTTTTCCGGAAAAAATGAAATCGAAAGCTCATCTGCAAGCTCGAAAGCTCAAAATTTTCGCCGCTGCGGTAGAGCTTTCGAGCTTGCAGGTGAGCTTTCGGCTTCATTTTTGGAAAAATTGCAATTTGGAGCTTTCGAGCTTGCAGGTGAGCTTTCAACTTCATTTTTTCCGGAAAAAATGCAATTTTGAGCTTTCGAGCTTGCAAGTGAGCTTTTGACTTCATTTTTTTCCAGAAAAAATTGCATTTTTGAGCTTTCGAGCTTTCAAGTGAGGTTTCGACTTCATGACTTTCCGGTAAAATTTTGCCACTTTTAGCTTTCGAGCTTGCAACCGATATTGCGACTTTATGAGCTTCCGAGCTTGCAGTTGAGCTTCCGACAAAATGTTGTTTTTGATGCGTTGGTTTAGATGCGTTGTTTTTGATGCATTGTTTTTGATGCGTTGGTAGATGCGTTGGTTTAGATGTGTTAGTGCCTTGGTGTCGGCGTGCTGGTGTTGGTTTGGTGTTGTGTTGTTGTTGTAGGTGTTGTTGTGTTGGTGTTGTTGTGTTGGTGTTGTTGTGTTGGTGTTGGTGTGTTGGTGTTGTTGTGTTGGTGTTGGTGATGTTGCGTAGGCGTTGACGTGCTCACCAAGAATCTTCTCCCGCTGTCCTCTCCTGGGCTGGCGGTTGTGGCTTCCTGTACTGGCTTCCCCTTGGCTGGTTACTCCCTGGATCCTTCTGGTCCGGCTGCTCCGCTGGCTCTGACTCGAGTGGCCGATTGTGCGCGCTTATATTGGGAATCGCGGCCTCGCGCTCATTGGTCGAGCGGTTCACGGCGCTGATTGGCCGTTGCGGGAGCGGTTGGCCGCGCGTATTGGTGTTGGCGTGCTGGTGTTGGCTTGGTGGTGTTGGCATGGTAGTGTTGGTGCATGCTGTAATTATGTCAAATATCGCATCACTGATCCTAGTCTGATCCTACTCTGAACCTACTCTGAACCTACTCTGAACCTAGTCTGATCCTAGTCTGATCCTAGTCTGGTTCTAGTCTGGTCCTATTATGGTTTCAACTTTGTTTGAATAGGGTCCTAGTCTGGTCTTAATATGGACCTAACATGTCACATTATTTCTACTTTAATACCGTTTCAGTTGATGCAGTTTGTCCCGTTCGTATTCTACTAAGGGATAATTTTGGCGCCAGTCATTTTGTTAGGGACACTTGGCGGGAGCTATTACTTTTTATATTTTTCAAGGGTTACAAGGGCTAGACGTAAGGTGTCTTGTGCGTTGACTGATAACTTACTTTGCGTTGCTCGTAGCACGCGAAATGGCGCGCGGCGATGTTGAAACGCAAAGGATGCCGCGGATCATTTCTTCGAAAACATGCGTAGTTACGCATGCCGTTGCGGAACTCAAACGATGACATTTTACTGAAAACAGATGTAATGATCTATCGCTCGCCAGAGCACAGTGGCCCGTTGATTCCTAACGAAAGGATCGCTGAGAACAGCACGGCGGTGTCTTACTTTATGAAGCGTTGTGAACAAATTTGTTGGGCTTGATGTGACAGATTCTTGGCTATTTGATGGCAATCTGATTTATGCCTTTGAAGATCCCCGAGGAAATTGTTTGAAGTTATGAAACGGTATAAGTTATGTACTAACAACTTGTGAGAAAGTCGAAGATATAATAAGAGGATAGCATTGAGTGTGCACTTCAAATTATTTATTTACGAAATAAACTGTCTTGTTGCGAGAGGAATTCGGTCCTGATGATTGTGGAAAATGATAATTCTTAGCTTCTACTTTTTCTTGGAAGACGTAAACTTTTTTAGGTATATATATTATTTTTAACCGTTTTAGAAATCTATTTGGTGCGGTTTATAAAATTGTTGTTATTGTATAATAGGTTGAATTGTTAAATAAAAGAATGATTGTTATTGTTATAATTCACCATTATGTCTATAATAATTATTCTGTTAGCTTTTTATACAAGTCAGTAAAATCCCATATAAAAATACCTCGCCGTGATTCTCTTTCGATTCGTCCTGGCGATTAATTTTTTTGTCTTTGTAATTTGGTACGTGTTGGGATACGTGTAAAATCCCTTTTTCAACATGTACCTTGGAAGGATATTTCTTCGTTCATTCGACGTGTAACATACAACCAAAGACATTTAATACCCCAAAATTATACGTTTACAAGGTGTAAACGTGCCCGTTCTGTACAAGTATTGTACGAAAGAAATTAGTAAGTGTCCTGCACACATTCCGTATATTTTAAAATTATAAAGTCCATATCACATAAATTATTTTAAGTTAAAGGTGTAATTCTCAGAAAAATATACCTTCTTTATTCAAATATGATATTAAAAATGATAAAGTTCGAATCATTTTTTGTAAATTTTTAATGAAAATATATCCTCTGTTTTTATTAATTTTTCATGGAGAACGAGAGCTTAACGTAAAATGTCTTATGCGTTGACTGATAACTCATTTTAAGTTCTAGAAACTGTGTATAATGTCATCTTTTTTATCATTGCACCTTTTAAACATTATTTTTATGGTTTTACTATTAGATTCATATTTTTTAAAATTTAAATTACTTTAATTATTTTGTGAAACGCATCTTGAATATCCCAGTTGCTATGTTCTTCAGTGTAATATTAATTTTTTTAAAGTCAAGTTGGCATTTTTTTCATTCGAGCTATTTACGTCCTCGTGAATTGTTCTCAACCTGATTTCTGCAAATGTTAAACTTTTACGAATTAGAGTTAAGTGCAAAAGCCCTTGAATATATAAAAGCATTCGCATATGTTACATAATGTAGATTACATAATACATACTTATACATTTAACAAGTAATGGAAGTATTATAAAACTAAAAATACAGGAAATGCATATTCGACTTCAAATGCCTCAAGTAATTCAATTACAAAGTCTAACTTGCATTATCTAAAAACACATTTTCTGACCTGAAACGCAATTTATTTTTTAATAGTAAATTACAAACAATAGTTTCTTGATATTTTCAAGTTTTAACTGAAACTAAATATTAATCGCTCTCGCGGACCTTGATATAAGAATTCTTTATGGTAATTATTAATTTATTTTTCGAATTCAACTATTACTTTTACTTCTCTACAATAACTATTAAATAAATTGTAAACTAATAATTCATGTTACACTACGATAAGAAAAACGGCTACATTTTCTGAATAACTTCATTGTTAGAAAAAGTATTTCATATTTGAAATAGAAAATAATGTTAATTCAACACATTTTCATGCTGACTCAAGAAATTATTGTTCCCAGCGCATATAATTTCAAAGCTAAGCTGAAAATACCTTTCTATTACAAAGAGGAAATATGCCATTTTTAAACGAGAGTATAAAATATATTTTACTACTACATATAGAAAAGTGTTTTATTTTTTCTTTTCATTAATACCATATTTAAAAATGAACTTTTCGTTTTTTTATCATACATTTTATTATACATTTTGCAGCAATTTCAAGAAATCATTTTACGCTTTCCACAAATGCATTTTCACGTGCATCATTTTTTTCACAAAATCATATGCAAGATTCTAACAAAAAATGTGAAATTTCGCAAGTCAATTCGCGAAATAAATTTCGTTTTTCATTTTACCTTTTCTATTAAGCTAAATGTTATCGAAATATAATGTCGTTGATAACTCCGACATATTCAGAAGTTTGAAATGAGCCATTGCATTACCTATAATCGCGCATACGAGAGAACAAGTAGGAGCGTTTCAAGTAAACACTCTGCGAGTACCCGAACACGCTGATCCGTGATAATCGCAAAATGTGTCGCTGACGCGTCTTCGATAATATTGCAGATATTACCCGATATAGCTACTACTCCTAAACCAAATAGTCTCTTTCGCACGTCACGTGGTGTTTACAGGTTCCATAAAGACCGCTTTGTACGCCCCAAATGGCAAACCGCAACGTTTACATATTTATGAGCACGAGATTATTGTACGCGTTTCGAGTTTATACGTGAAATTATCATGCGCTTAATAATGTTATGCACATCAAATTTATGACAATTAGATGGAAGGTTTGATTACAATATTGCTGGCAAAACGTTAAAGTAAATATTCCAGATAAACAAATTATTCGCCAATAAATTCATACCCGAGTCAAATGCGGCGACAAATTTTCATTATTTTTGTTAACTTGCAAATTTGGCATTTTTTGGTTTTATTACGCGGCAATTCCGTATTATTAACTTTTACAAAATTTGGCGTTCATTATATAAATTCGTATAGTTTCCGTTTTAGCTGCAACATTTTGAACGATAACATTTTAAAATCCAACCGTCTCCCCGAGTGGATAATGGAACAGTAAAAAATGTACTTGTTAACGCATGCAAATTATTATAATTTTATATTAATAACTGTTAAGTAAATTCAAATTATAGACTCGAACATGGTTTGTGCAGGGCATTTAATAATATCGTTTGGATTTCTAAGTAGAATAATTGGGTAGAATGTTAATAATGAATGTAATAAATATAATGACAATCGATGTAAAATAAAATTAATCAAGTGCGAGCATGTGGAATTTACACGCGATAGAATGGTACGTACCAATTTAGTGATCGGAATGCGACTGATTCATCACTGGAGAAGTACCAAAGGTAAACAATGCCTAATTACAGTACGAGTAAATAGCAGTTGTTTAATACGGTTAATTCCACAATTATTTTCAAACGTATAATCTGTTCAGACATTCTTGTTGGCACCTTATAAGCATCATTAGTATTTATTAGATAATTACATTTTATTGCCGAAGATATCGATTATATTGTTTTCAGCTGAACTGTTATCGCTAAAGTTTCGGTGCTTGAAATATGTTTTGCCATTACGTTAAATTATTATTTAAAGTAACATTAAGTTAAGTACATTGTGAATGTGTTACAATAGGTTACAAAAAATTCATTTATCTGTTTTAAATTAAATAATTTTTTGATTGAAATTAAATATTAAGTTGTGTAATTAACAATAGAAATAATATATTTTCAAACGGTGAAATTGACGTCGAAAACAAAGGATGAAAGGCCGAATAGGAAGGCCGAAAGTGTATAAAGCAGTGCCAATGCAACAAGAATTTGCAATTACATTAGGATTAACTGTATTAAAATAATATAGTTTCGAATTGAAGAGTCAATTAAAGCAAGGTAAAATGAAGTGATGAAATGCTGCGATCTGACAAATGTCTACTTTTATGTTGGACGAAATTGCATTGCAAAGTTTGATCAGGATCATATCACGTATGATGACATTGAGGATCTTAGAGTTTTAGTGATCAGTATGGCCAAAGGGCATATTACCGAAGCACGCGGGCACGTCTTGTACAATTTGCTCGAACACGTCCGTCGCGGTAGGAACGCTCGTACGTACCTACCAACCGGTTAAACACGCTGCCTATTGCACGTTCAAAAACATGATGGGAATAGTATACATACCTGTGCAACGAGTACACTTATATAGATTTGAAATATTTCGCAATTTGATGGAATATATCAAATTTATTTGTTAAAAATACCAAACTTCTGACACTTGTTAGTTATTACACGTATATTCGGGCCTTAATTTGGGTAATTAAACGGTCAGGTTTCACCGGTTACATTTACGGTGCATAGCATTTTACCATTACTAATAAACGTAGACTAATACAAAGTAACAGTTAAATCCCAGGTGCATGCATTTTAATGTCCGCTTCAATCATGAAAAGGAACATAAAATAACTTAGTAAATTTTACGGCATGAAGTGGTTAATTCAGTATTTACGTGTACTCTTTTATTTATGGCCGGTTATTATCAACGTCAATTAATTTATTTATTTGATATTAGTTAATTTGATTGGAATTTAAATTTCCCGGCATTAATTAGATTAAAGATCTCAATTGTATTTGCGTTATTGACTTTATAAATTAAACTTTAGGGAGAATAAATTATCTCCCTCTAATGATGAATTTAGTTAAACTGATCTACCATTACCCACCTATATTTACTTATAAATTATGTTTATTTTTCATAGTAAACATGTACACAATATTTCACGTGATTTATTGACTATTTTCTGCATTGTATTGAAAGATTGAAGTGACGTATGATTCTTATAGTATTTAAAGTCAAACAATATTTTTATTTTAACATTTTTTAATTATCAGCATTTCGGATTAACTTCAGCCTGTCTCTTATCTACAACATATTACACTTTGTAAGAAGAATTTCCTGCGCGCCTGTTACGAATGCATAAAAATTAACAGTGCAACTACCATTCTACTGTGCAGTTATTAAAGAGCCTGGCTGCTCTTAATGATGTTTAATGTTTTTTTCGTGTAACATTTCTATAACACAACAAATCATTAAAAGTTTTTATGACTTATCATTACAGCATCTTCCCTTTATAAAATCTTTAATTGCAAAACCACAATAAAACTTCGTTAATACGCCATGCAACTTTAATTAAGGGAAATATTTAACTGGAATCCGGTGAGTTTTATTTTTTTTTTTTTTTAATCCCAACTCGAACATTTCTTCCCTCCCGTTCTCCGCGCAGGTGACAGTTTAAAATTTACCTAAAAATTTCCGAAATGCCCCGATGCCGGGGACTTTTTAACCAAAAATTCGTGTGCTCGGGCAACCGTGTTGCCGAATTTTTGCGCGCCAGAAGGAAAGGGAAATATTTAGGATCACGCGAGTTATTCGAATTATTCGTATGGGCTACCATGGGAACCCCCGATACCGCGAGGAACAACCGGACCTGCGAATTCCCAAAGTCAATCGAGAACCCGGAGAATCGTTTTCTATTCCAAAACATAGCGCAGGAACCCTCGGGGATAGAGCGGGAGGGGGGCGGACCGGGAGGGAACGCGATAAATTCCGAGCATTGGGACAGGTCAGGGCGAGTTTACCGGTGTAATCCGACGACGACGAGATAAGCATTGTCGGATAAGAATGAAGATTTCCGAGCACCTTTTAACACCGTGTTTTTATCTCCGAGTCGTCGCCCTTAATCCACTTACGGGTGTTCCCTAATCCAAAAAGTGCGCGCTCCTCATCGACCGCGATCCTATCGTCCACGGATTAGCTCCTTTTCGAAAAGCAACGGGAAATACGCACTAATGTGACGTTAATGTTGGAATATTTCGGATAATAATCTCCCGCGGACGCTGATATTTCAACCTTTCAATTCGTCTTTTGTGATTCGAGCGCGACTGTCGCAGCACTCGCCACGCGAGGTAAATAATCTCTTTTCCTCTTCTCACCTCCACCTTTTCGTTTCTCTCCCGCTTCCTTCCTTCTTTCTTTCTTTCTTTCTTTCTTTCTTTTTTTAGCCGGCAATATTTCAGAAAAGCGGGATTATCATTTTATGGAAAAATAAACTTGTCCCTTTTATTTAACGCTAGACAAGCCGTGGGATGGGAACGAAAGGCGGATAAAAAGTTTTTCAATTAGAAGTGTAAAAAATACGATTCATTTATAGTTAAAAATTTTTTTATGGAGTTATGATTTTCAGCGAGAAGGGCTTTTAACGATTATAATAAAGCGTTTTATCATGTTTGAAATTTCACTTTTTCTTGCCGTTTAAAAATACTTTCGTCTTCGTCCCTCTTTTGTGCCGCGCGTGGAACAAAGGGGGACGGAAGTTACGGGATAGTCTGAATTATAAAAGTTGTAGAGACATATTATTTACGTTTGAATGAGGGTGTTTTTTTATGCCGCTTCTTATCGAGGTTGCAGTCAATTTATGTTTATTATGACGCTTTGGAGTTTGTTTAAAATGTTCAGTAAACAAAAAGATTTATTTGAATCGTTTATTTTGAAATATGAAGAGAGGATGCTTTTATATTATATATAGAGTGAAATGTTATGTAATTTTCGTGCGAAGAGAATTGCCTTACAGCACTCCTACAATTGTCGAGTGAATATCTATTTATTTGACGGAAATAATTGGCTCAAATGTTACCCGTTCTTGAAAAGGTCTTCTTAAAGTGAAAAGATTCTTTCGGCTCAAATAGAATTCGCTTAAGTCTCTGTTACTTGCAAGATAAAGGAATCACTCAGCTGCTGCTAAAAAAAAGTTGAATTTTTTTTCCCCCTTTTTTGAATCTTCCTTCGGAGATAGCACTTATATTTAATATGTAATTGTAGTCTTATGAAATTCATGTTGAAGACGAACGCGAGAGCACTTTTTCTTTTTCGAGTTAGTCAAGTATGAAATTAGAATAGCACGGCCCAAAAGAGGGTTATACGTGATAATCCGTTCAACCAAAAAGAAATCCAATTTACTCAAAAGAATTTTCTTGAAATTGAAAAGTTTACCAGCATCTCTGCAAATCTTCTTAATAATAATAAATATATTTGATAATTTATTTTATC
Source organism: Leptoteleia sp. ZL-2020 (assembly GCA_022817305.1). Taxonomy (NCBI): domain Eukaryota; kingdom Metazoa; phylum Arthropoda; class Insecta; order Hymenoptera; family Scelionidae; genus Leptoteleia; species Leptoteleia sp. ZL-2020. The sequence continues at coordinate 18,581 of JABFPN010003210.1, forward strand.
ATGAGTTTTCTGTTAAAAGCTCAGATGGCTGAGAGAGGAAAATAATATTGAGTTATTTTGATTTTAGTAGATTTTGACTAGCGAAGTGTGGAGACCACGCGGTTCGCCCACACGAATAGAGAGGGGAGACGCACATAAAAGTACATGTCTTTTGCTCGCCGCAGATGAAAAATGGGATATAGATACATACCTATAGGATAGGATATAGACCTATACCTATAGATGGGATATAGACCTATACCTATAGATGGGGTATAGATGTATACCTATAGATGGGATATAGACCTATACCTATAGATGGGATATAGACCTATACCTATAGATGGGATATAGACCTATACCTATAGATGGGATATAGACCTATACCTATAGA
>JABFPN010003211.1:0-18952 GCA_022817305.1 Leptoteleia sp. ZL-2020
AAGAATGAAAAATAAAATGATTTATTTGATAATTGAGTGAAATTGCGAGAGGAGGAGAGTTGCGAGGGAATTGTAAATGGATGTTAAATGTACGGCAGCGTAAGAATGTAAGAATCGAAATCCCGGGAAGAAGTTAATGATGATTCCGGCTGAAAAATGGCAATAACTCGAAAGTAAACAGGGAAGTTTTCGTGCACTTTGGAAATAATTACAGTTCAAATTTAATTATACGTTTAATACGAGTTGAAATTACGTATCCAATCAAGTAACTTGTGTTTCACTTTGGTGGAATCCCGGGGGGTGATTAATCACCGTGCTAATGACCAAGGGGGAGAAAAATTCTCAACGGCAAGAGTTACTCACCGTTAAAAAATAACTGCGCCAAGCGTTACGAGTTGCGAAACAATGAAGACTAGGCTGATCGATGTGACAGTGGCAGCGCTATCTGTAACAAGAAAGAAAAGTCCATCATCGGGTTGAAAACGTGTCGCGCGCAGCGTCAACCGGCTGAAATTCAAAAATAACATCGCACGAATGAGCGAAATTATTTCTTTATTTTGCCCGGGCTGGCTTCTTTATTCGAGCGGTAATGCAAACGTCCCGCGGAATTAGATTTAAATTACATTTCCATTTTTCGTCTCGATTGTGGAAATATCATCCGCCGCGGCGCGAATTGTTAAGCGCGCTTTATTTTGCGGCCATGTTTATACGGAGCGGTTTATTTCTTGCTCCTTTTGTGCGCATGCAAAATTGATACATTGATATTTTACGGAACTCATTCGAACGCAACGGCAAAGCGAGAGTTAAATAATGCAAACAAAGTGACAAAGTTGCGCGCGATAATTTTCGGACTTAATGCACTGCGCTGCGAAATTTCCGCGCCGTTTTTACGACGCCGCATTTCATTCGACGAAACGTCATAAATATTTTTCATATATTTGGTATTCAACGGGATATACGCTATTCAATAAATAAAACTTTTATTGCGCGACATTATGCTCCCATCCCTTTTTTTTTCTTCCTTTTCCTTTTTCCTTTTTTTTTTTTTTTTTTCTTCTTAAGAATAAATAAACCATCGACATAAGTAATGCATCAGATGCGAAGTAAAATAAATTTATTCATGGTTTTAGCTATTTTAATATTATTTATTTTACAGTTTGCTCGCCGAATCGCGACGGATACGACCGGAGTCGTTTGAATTTCCCGGCGAGCCGCCGAATTGGCGCGGCGAGCCGCTCAGTCGGAGTACATAAGGGGGGCCCACGCGGCGTCGACGAGTCATCCGTCGGCCGACCGCCCGCCCGCCCGCCCGCTTACGAGCACGGTAAGTTGTTACGAAGCTTAATAGGCGGCAAACTTTTTCCACGCTTCCTCTCCCTCGTTGAATTCGCGCCATTATTTTTGCAATCTTCCGGGCAAGGACGCGCGGAAAATCAGCCGATAGTTTTTGTTCGCGCAAAGTAAAGCCATTGTCACGAAAGAGAATGCGAACGCGTAAAATTATGTAAACGCCGCGCGCGAGACGCGTGTACCCGACTCAACTAAACTCGGCGCCATGAAAAGGCCCCCGGCCTCTGTTTCCGTATATTCATGCTTCCTTTTCCGGAAGACACCGGTGCCGAGATTGTGAAAGTTTTTCAACTACTCGAACTTGTATATCACCTTTTACGCGCTCGCTCGGGACTCTCCCCCCATCCCCCTTACCCATCCCCCTTACCCCTCCCCCTTACCCCAGCCATGGTTGGCGTTTTCATGCACGCCTCCTCATTCGCGCGCTCTCCTGCCTTAACGTTCAACGCCCAATCTCCGGGCGTGATTTCGTCGGAAATGAATCGTTGGAGTGCGATGACGGCAAATCCTATAAGCGAATGGCAAACAAATTTGCGTTAACCAAAAAATGTTGCGCACGGTTATGAGAGCCGGCAAAGTATTGCAATTTTTTTTTTTTTTTTTTTTTTTTTTTATCGGCATTTTTATCCGCGGGATTTGTGTTGCGGGAAGATTCGCCGAGTTTACGTACGTTCGAGCGGTGTTTCGCGTTGTTTGTTTTGACAGCGCGAAATGGCAGTTGATTTATTGGATTTCCGAGATTTGTATTATACTTTATAATGCGCGTGTCTTTCATTTGACTCCGCTGCTTTACTTTCCTTATTTCACATAAGACACGCAACAAATCATTTCGTTCCTTTCCCCTACCCTTCATGCAGCAACTTTTATTTAGTTTTCATGCAAATCCTTCCTCGCGTATATTAAATTTGCCGGAAAAATAATTCGACTCGAATTGATTCGATGTTTAATGTACAAATAAAAGGTATCCGCTATCCGCGAGAATATCACTTATAATTCAACGCGATTTTCTCCCCATTGAATGATCGATCAAACGGGGGGGGGGGGGGGGGCAGTGAAATTACTCGGGCAAACTTAATTTCACGGCACATCAAAGATGACCCACGTCAAGTGTGCGTTATCCGAACAAGAGAAACAAAATGCCTTATTCCGTAGGAAATAAACATCCTCCATTGAATCAATTTCAAATTTCACTGAATCATTTCTCCCGGGGGAATAAAGGTGTATTAAGAGATGTGACGTTCCGGAGGAGTATTCGTATGAAGAAGCCGTAACTGTACTTTGTATAAATTTATAATTTCCCGTCATGCGTACTCAACTTCTCAATTTCAACCGAGTTTCGTATTTTCCTTGTGTCACAACTTGTCAGTTTTTACGATGCAAATTTCTCACGATGACCAATTTCTGCCTTTATATATTACATTTATATTAAAAGAATTATTTTTCTTAAAAAATTAATTATTATCTTAGTGTTTAGTTAATATAATAACTTTTTCAAAGTAATTTTTTTGGAATTTCAGTTTGATCTCCCTCCCTTTTAATTACATTTCAGTTATATTCCTCGGCAGGTATAATAGTTTTGATTTATTGCCCGGGCTACCAAAAAATGGCGACTTAAATATGAGTTTAAATAAAATTATCAAGCGCAATTACATATCTTGTCCTTTTGGGCGTTCTCAAGAACTGGCCGTACATTATGGCCGAGCGAAGTGCGAGAAAAAGACGGGCGATGCACACCCACACCCACACACACATACCACCTCGGCTCGCGATAAAATCACCTTCCTTTGCCGCTGCGTATGCAAAGTTAGAGTGCCAATGAATTATCCGGTGCAACCGCTCTCTCTCTCTCGCGGTATCTTGCTTCTCCGACTTTGTTCTCTTCGTTGGAAAGCAACTCCAACCCTCGGCAACCCCCCGACCCCGTCGTTTTGTTCCATTTACCATTGCCGAAAGAATACCATGTGGCGCCTTTCCTTCCACTTGGCGGCTCGAGCTCTTGTGTACTCGCGCACCTCATGGAAAGCCCATTACCGCCGCGAAATTGAGCGACTATTTCGCTAAACAGCCTCTTCCTTTCCCCTCTCCTCCCCTCTCCTCCCCTATCCTCCCTCCTCCCTCCTCCCTCCTCCCCAATACTCCACATCTCATAATATTCGCCGTTCCTGGCGCCATTCATAATTTTCCTCGTACATTATTAAAGGTATTGTGGGAGGATGCAATTTTCGATAATACCTGAAAATGTAGCATTCGAGCCTTGGCGGCCCAATATTTTTCAGTATCAACTTGACGGTGAATAGATATGAAAACCTTCTTTGATATTTAACTTTCGTTATCCTTAAAGTCCTCAGTTACTCCTTAGTTTCAAAATTGTATAATATAAAGAACAGGGAACTCCTGTCTAATGTAAAATTTTCAAAAAAAATACATCAACGTGTGCAGTTGGAGAAGCAGAACCTCGTTTAACACGTTGCTTCGAATAATCGAAGAATTATTCGAAAACCGGTCGTTTCCCTCCTAAACGCTCTTTCACCTTCATTTATTGAGCAGCGTCTTTCTTTCCACGGGTAATATATATCGAAACAGTCAAACGTCACGACAGTTTGTCTCCCGGAATCGTTAAATACGAGCGTACGTGGGAATTCCATCACGAGGCGCCGTAATTTTGCGCGGAGAACGTACTTTGCCGAAAAATTTTTGCGACGTGTCGTATTTTCGCCGCCACTCCGACCGATAGTGAAATTCCCGCGCGCAATGTACCGAGGGAAAACTTTGCGCCAAATGTAACAAGGCGAATCAATTCTTTAACTATGCGGGACCTCGGGTCTTTCTTCGGGATCCGCGACATTTGCGTCGAATCGTTTCGAATCGGTTCCCTCGAATGGCCCGACGTATGTTAAACCCCTTAAAAGCGTCTTCCCAAACGCATCTCGACGTGATTCGTCCTCTCTCTCTCTCTCTCTCTCTCTCTCTCTCTCTCTCTCCCTTCCTCCTTTCCTTCTCATTCCGCTCTTTCGCTCTTTATTGTATTGAAAAGCGGCGAGTTATTTGACAAGTTTTTTTGTTTTTTTTTTTCGGCAACCCAGGGCTTACGACGAAAGGTACATGAGGAACTTTCAAGAATCATTATTCCGAGTATATAATTATGTTTACAAAGAATAAACGTGAATTTTCGTATAATTATGCGGGCGTATCCGCCCTTCATGTCGTATCGTTAAATGCAAATAGTTAAAAAAGTTCATGCGACGGACTTTTTCTGGCGGAAAAAGCAATGCGTCAAGTACAAAGTTTTAATGGCGTCCATATTGTTTGCAAATAATGCAATTTTGTTTTTCGAGAGTCGTCGATGTAACCATTGGTAGATGTCCCTCGTTATTAACAATTCAATTACTACGACGCAATGAAAATTTATTTACATTACGACAAAGTATTTCTACGCTCGTTCGATATTGATGTGCAACGAGTTGTCAAAGATTAACAATTTTTGATCAGATCAATGTTTCGCCCCACCAAAACCAACATTTATATCTGAAACTGACGAATAAGACGTCTTTTCAATTAACAACAAATTTGCTTTTGTTTTCGTTGTCTTCTAAATGAGCCTGTTTAAAAACAAAAGACAAATAAGTTTTGTTTACATTTTGTATTTTGAGAACGTTTTATACATCAGGCCCGTAATTTAAACAGCAATCCATCGACACGTAGCAACTTGTTTATTTATAAAAAGAAGATCGCGCACTGTTTCGGGCTCGCTGAAACTTTTTCTTACGTCAGGACCCGGCGGTGGACAACTGGAACGACAAAATTTGCGACTTCTCATTCACGCATTAATTTACTTGGCGATTCAAAGTTGTAAATAAACTCCACGCGATCGTAAGTTACTGGAAGTGTTGGCTTTCGCGGTTGAGGTGAACCGCTGAAACTTGCTTGGTGTTTCGAGTAAATAAAAAACGGACTCTGCACCTGAGCCGTACCAAATTATGCAGAAAAACCATTCCGGCTGGTGGCTACTGGAATCGCGCACGGTTTTATTATACAAACACGAAAATTCATTCCAACCGACTACTCATCCATTCATCCTTCCAAACTTAATGGATACGTTATTCTCAATTAAAATCTCGCTTGTCATAAGAGAACAATTTGGTTTGGAAGAAATAATAAGTCTACCTTACTCGCTCGCCAGCTAAGATGATAAATCGGTTTGACAAGTATTAAGGTTTAAAGGAAAATTAAACATTACTGTATTGTGGAAGCTTTGATGTAAACTTGGTTTTAGAAATGTGTCCAAACACAAAGTGTAAGCTAATGTTAAATTAATTAGTTGGATGGATATTGCTTCATTAATTTGACCTTTAGAATATTTACAACTAATATTTCGTTTATATGCTTAATATTAAGAAGAACGTTCTATTCTTTAGTTTCGTCTTTCGTTTGGATATCAAGTACAAAAATATCGTCCAGCACATTTTCCCTCGGAAAATCAATAGCTCCGTTTTCGCCATTAAGCAAATTTTGGGACGAAACCGCGCGACATCGAGACGCTTATATTACTGCGCACTTTTTTGCCGCGCGCGCTTCGTTATCGGGAAGCTTCCTTCGCGCCAAGAATATCGCCTGTATCAGCTCGGAAAGTAAGAATAGAGCAAACACAAACGAGGTTGCGGGTAACACCAGAAGAGAGAAACTCTTCACCAGTGATAGAAGTGCTCTCCTATGGGGATTCCATCGGGAATCTCGTCGTGTGTATGTAATAAAAATCCTGCACAAATACCGCGGCTGCCTATTGCACGGCATAAGGCGCAGTGTCGCGCGAACGTAAAATATCTTATGCCTCATGTTTCGTGGTTTCGAAGCACAGCGTTGTTATATTTCCTTTTTCGCGTCGGAAAAGTCTCGACGGGAATCCTGGAGGAGGATCCTCAAGGAGTGGACTGATCCGACGACACAATCTAGTGGCTCAGTTCCATTTCACTCTTCAATCGTTACAGCGAAATTCGTATCTTGCCTCTTCCAGTATTTACAATACAAAATACGTGTATTTGCTTGCAACACAGACACACTCCTTTCTTTTCATAAAAATATTATTTTTCAAGATAATTTCAATTTTGAAAACGTTCACTTTGCTTTTATTTGCCATTCGGCAGCGTGCAACGAAAGCCTTGACGGCCCAATTACTTTCATTGTTTATATTGTTAATCTATTTACAAATTAAATATGATTTTGTAACACAAAGAACATTTATTCCGTACACACAACAGTTTTACTTAAAGCTAAAATTTATACAACAGAAATGAAATATAATATAAATTTATTTTGTCAACAAAAAATTGACATATTTATCAATGAACTTAAATTATTTAAAACAAAGTAAATTTAAATAGTTCAAGTTTTTCTCAACGCGTGGAATTAATGTTATTATATTTTTAAATTTGATTAAATTTTTAGTAAATTTACAAATATTTCATTTCCTTGAAGTAACATTTTTCATGAAATTTCCACGTCTAAAATTCAAAACCCGCAGCAATTTTGAGAAGGCAATTAAACCTTTTCACCCTGGATCAAGCTTTTTGTCCTTTCTACTGCGCCAAAAAGTGAAAGTCGCGCAAGAGCTTGGCTTTGTGAACGCACGGGAGACTTAACTTACAGTGAATTGAAGCGCAAGAAACGCAATCTAATATTTCCGCGCGTTATCTGGCAACCGGGGTAAGAAACAGTTCCGTAAATGAGCGCGCGGTTGAATGCGCTTATACAAATAATGAAATTTTATTCACAGTTGAGTGTGTGCATTATAGAGAGAGAGAGAGGTAGAAGCAGCTGGTTTTCTCTCACGGGAAGCCTAGAACATATATAAGCTTTTGAGCGTGCCATAATGGGAATTGACCATTGAGTTGTAAATTGATTGATTAGATCAGGAGCCATCGCAAAAATCATTCTTTCGATTATTATTTGTCTTTCGTGTGTCGATAAGAAAAGTTTTCACCACCGAAGCGGTGTTCTTCGCAATATCATTCGTCTCCCTAACTTTAGGTTACACTGATAATTTTATTAGTTATATCATTTGCAAGTATTTTTCGTTTATTTTTAAAAACTTTGCAGTTGTCTGGATATTATCTGGAAATAATTTGAGGGAAACATTTAGTAGTGATCTGGAGTATGTCTGAATATAAGCTGGACTAGGGGCATTTGCCAAAATATATCCAGAAGACCAACTATTGGCTGTATTGTTCTGTACATGGTGCTGTGATGTAAAGTTGTCCACAATAAGAGTATCTCGTGGGATTGTACATGGGAACTCTTCTTAATTTAAGATTTTGTCCCAGATCCATGTGGGATATTATCAAAGTAATTTTAATATTACACTTCGTCTGGATATAATCCGGGAAACGCTTCTCTCTCAGCTAATTATCTCTTATTTCCTGACGTTCTCCAGATTACTTCCAGACGTTTTCCTCAGATTGTTTCCAGATACCTTCATCTAAAGCTGAAAAAATTTAACCGTTTCGAATTTCTCAAATAATACATACAAAACTTGTCCTATCATTTTAATTAATTTCAAAAGATTAAACATTTATTAAATATTCTCCCCCTATCTCTCTTGTTTGCAAGTATCCCGAGACAAACGTATCTTAAAATCAATTTACGGTGAAACAAAGCCGAAAGTGACTCGCCGCGAGTAAAATCCTCGTGACTTTTCGCTAATAACCAAGCCCCCGGTCTCTCTGCCTCCCTCTTCGTCCATCCACCAGCGGGGCTTATCCGCGCCTCTTTCCTCCCACGGGGTGAATCTAATCACGCAATTTTGTGTTAACTTTTCTCCGCAGAACGTTTCATAAAGTTTGCGCAGACGTTCTTCATATTTAATGCATCCACTTTGGAAATAAATCTCTTATGTACATTTGAGCTTGGATCGGATTACCATAAGCTTTTTTGCATATCATTTTAGCGGCGCTCATCTCGCGATGTCGGGCCGCTCCGCCGGCGGTGTTTAGAATAACAAGTTGCACGCGTTGTAAGACGAATCGACCGGCCGCGGGGCCAAGTTGAAAGACCCGCGCGGAATTCTCTCTTCGCAAGGCGCGCCCGACAGGTGAAACAGTAAATAAAGAAGTAATTAAACGAATAATTGCGCGCGAAAGTCATGCAAGCCCCCCCGATGCTAATGAAAATTTCTTCCGGCGCGAAGGAAAGGGAAGGCCGGGAGAAAAGTTAAGCACCAGTCGGGGAATGTGCTCTAATTCGTCTGCGCTCGTAACCCCCCCGCCTTGCCCCCTCTCTTTTCCTTCAACTCACTCACTCACTCACTCACTCGCTCGCTCGCTCGCTCACTCACTCCCGAGCGCGCAGTGTAAAACCAAAAATATCGCCGGAGTCCGCGCTGTTTGCAACCGGAAGTCTGCGAACTAGACGGTGTTTAATTTTATACATAAAAGAGAAACTAATTCTGATACTGTGTGTACTTGGAGTTACGACCGGCGAGATTGTGCTTTAGCATGAAAATTTCGCGAAATCGATTTCCCGAATAACCCACTCGTTTTGCTAATTTTGAATCACTGAAAGGTGTGAAATTTTTGTTACTCCATTTTCTACAGTCCGCTTGTAGGTCAGTTTTGAAATAGCAGGCTTGGGATATTTTATTATATTTTTGTTGCCTTTCTCGAACATTTTTAACCGAATTGAAGGTAATGCATAATTTATATTGTATTTTACGCGGGGAAATATTCTGAGTCGTGTGTCCTTAATTGTCTTCTTTTTCGTGTAAATTATACAGTTCTCTTGTTTAGTTGACAACTGTTGTTATCCAGCTTTTATCCAGTCTTTATCCAACCTTTATCAAGTCATATCCAACTTATGTCCAGCTATTATATACCCAACTGTATTTTTCCATGCAGGAAGGTCAATTTACTAGCTAATAAAACATTGAAATTTAAAATTTCTTCAAAATTATTAATAATACTGCAATTAATATATTGTTAATATTAAGAGGAGCGACGGGAAAAATGAAATAGATAAAAGCATCAGTGCTCGTTTCCCAGATACATGTCAATTCTCTTTCCAAATTATTACTTTTAAAGAAAGGCATTTTTGTTATGAATAAAATATCACGATCAAAAGTTAACGCGTCTGCTTTTAGAAGTAAACACGTCTTTATGAAAGAATTGAAATTCGATATAAATTTCATAATAAAATTTGCTTCGAACCAAAAGGATAAGTTGTCGCTTGCAAAGAACGATAGATTATTTTCGGCGATACTTTTAAACCACTTATATTGGGGCCGAAAAAAGTAACCATTTTTTTTCCTCCGCTTCATAAACCCAGTCGCAAGCAATTGGAATATAAATAAAACGTCAATTCGGAAATAAATAAACCTGTTATAAATATATCATTGGCTGCAGCCGAATGGGTTCTTAGGGTCAAAACCGATGCCGCGACTCGCGCAAATATTTGACAAATAATCAATTCGCTTATTGTTCCACCATATTTCCTTTTCATCAAACAAATGGATATTGAATTTATAAATTACGGAAACCACTCAACCGGTAACGCGGGACAGCCGGGCGGCGGCAGAATTCGAATGCAATATTAAACTAATCCACTTCTCTGCAACCAAACATGAATTCAATGTTTGATACACCTTTTTTCTCTCTCTCTTCTTTCCTTCCTTGCTTCCTTTTTATTTTCCCTTTTTTTCCCTCTCCCCTTCCCACCCCACCCCCCGATTTTTACTCTTTCCCCGTAAAGAATCGAACAAAGTTTCCGAATCGAACAGCATTTCACTTTACGTAAACGCGGGGGAAAAAAGGCGGAAAAAGACAATCCCCTTTATTAGATTCATGCAAAACGTATCCGGAAGTTTGTTCGCGTGGCGCTCAAAAGGGAAAGTCCAATTTTGAAAAAGAGCCAGCACAAAAGATGTACCACTCGATAATACAACAACGACGGGGCAAACGCGAGCCGCGCTATCGGAATGAGAATCGCGCCCAAGGCTGGGCGTCGGGGGCGGGGGGGGGGGGGGGGGGGGGGGGGGGAGGTCGGGGCAAACAACATTTGGACGTACAATTGTGCATCGCATAAATATTCAAACGGAAAATTGTCTTTCATCCGCGGCGTTTTCTTGTTCTTTTGAAAAATGGAAAATGTCTCGCACACGTTGGACGGAAGCGAAAGTTTTGTCAAAGAAAAGCGGAGGCTTTTGAACACGCAAGTCCCGCTGAAATAAGACGCGGACATAATGCGAAACGAGCCGAAAGAAGGTGGCGGGAGGAGGGGGGGGCGGCAACTGAATGCCGCATGCCGGAGCTGTCCGCATTATGCAGTCCGCGGTTCCTGAAATTCCAACTCAACCGCGTCATCCTTTAAAGCCGAGTCTTTTGTTTAGTCGCGGAAAATTATCTTTTATTAATAGATGCGGTTATCTTAATAAAAATACCGTGTAAAAGTGAGTCATTTTAAGCAAGCTTGCGCGCATTTCCTCGCCACTACGACGGCCCATGTAAATCTCCATCAATTATTTATGTCAATTCTTTTCCTTTTATTATTTATTTGTGTTAAATGTTTATGTTTGGATTGTGAAATACTGCTTATAAGTATACGTAACCTATTTTCGTTTCGTTAGGTTCGTCGTTGGAATTATGGGGAATATTAAATCCCAATGTATAACGAGACTCGAGTTTGTTCCAAAAATATAATGGAATATTGATTTGATTCTTTTTTTGTGTGTATATGTTTTTTGGACAAAAATATACACAATCGTTTAGAAACAATAGGTATTTCTGAAACAAATTATTAATCATCTTACAGGACGCAAAGAATGAAGCTTTCGGTTTCACGGTTTTCAATTAACATTAATTCGTTTAACCGATTATTGAAAGCAACAATTTCATTCGTAACCTTTCAATTTCTGCTCCATCATTCCAATTTATTGCAATTCCACAAGTTTCCCTCTACCAATTTACTTTGCAAATTTTCATTTAAACATCAACATTGCATTATCCATATTAAACTATCTTTAATTCATTATTTTTCTCCAATAATCAATATTTCATTATATTTAGATTAAATGTTAAAAATCAACAACAATTTTTCAGCAGTTTTATTAATTTACCTTTTCTGAAGATTTTTTATCTGCTATAATTTAACATTTTTCATTTCATATGTTTTTTTATCAATTTATCTAATGGATACGATACCCTTTTAAATAAATACACTTGGAAAAAAGTATATTACATATTACTGAAGTTTTCGGTATTCCAGTGACACGTCGAGACTAAATGATAAAAAATATTTTATTGCTTAGTAGATTTTCACAGAACTTTATGGGCATTATTTTTTATAAACAATCTCTGAAAGTTTGGTAAAATTTAAACAACTTTTTTTTTCTCTTTCAGAGTACAATAATAATAACAATAATAATATGATTGTTTTTTTATGCATTAATTGAAATTAATTTAAAATGTTAATAAATAGCTTTATATTTACTCAACTGGAAGTTTATCTCGACATTTATAAAACTAAAGGACATACGTTTAGTATAACAATTTGAGAATAATTTCAACATTTACAAAAACAGGGAATATTTTGCGTGTATATTTGGGAGGGTCTGGTATATTTTTCGAAAATTCAATATTTTAGTAAAGGGCACTCGAATTTAACGGAATATATTGAAATCGTATCCAAATAGTCCGGAGCTAATGTTGAAATTGTTGCAAAAATATGTGTGCTTTTTTTTATTTTTTATTCTCTCGGAATTTCTATCTCGACCATACGGTATGTATGAAAATAAACCGAAAATAAAAAAAAAACGCGGTGACGTTGTCATAAGTGAAATACTTCACTTCCATCTGCCTTTTTCGGTTTTACTGTTTAATACGGACAATATTAGTAGTACACTTTTTTGTTTTATTTTATTTCAAACGTTAAATGTTTATATGCACACAATGGAAAATATAATAAATAGATCAAAACTAAAGTAACTTGGACTGTTTGTTCAACCTACACTGCAATTCATTTTTTATCGCAAATTATTCATTCATATGAAACTAACGAAAATAATCGCGAGTGTCTGAAATTAATCGAAATTTTATACGCCGCTTGTTAATATTCATTTAATATGTATTCTAAGTAATAACGGCTGATTATTTCTTTTATTACTTGATATTCATTATGAGCCGGCAATTTTGTTTTATTGGCCATTTATTATGCAAGCTATTCCTTGGGAGAGAAAGCTTCTTATTTTTAGCACGCTAGACGAATTTTCTATACTCTGATACTAAAAATATCATAATCCACGACTTCAATTTACTCTTGAGAAGCATCACATATTTATACTTAAGTATAAGAAAACTATGCGCGTTCTTTGATCGCGCTAAATTAGACTTACACTCCGAGTTGAACATAAAGTTCATAAATATTAGATACCAACATCAATCACGTTTCCGCTGCCACGTGAAGAAAGTTGTTTTATTTTGTATCTATGCACGAAATAGAATTTTTTATGTTCATTTCAGCGAGGTAATTGAATTAATTTCGACGCGTTTTTCAGCCGTCGAGCTTCCTACATTTAAACATTTATCCATTATTAATTGTTTGTGGAAATCAAAATAATTACTTTTCTTCTCTATGGGCGGTTTATAAAAAAATCGTGAAACTGAAATCAGCAGTTATGTAAGGTACACAAATATGATATTTCAAGTGAGAAAGCCAAGTCTTTACAGTTACAGTTTTCTTCATTACTCTCTCAGAAATTTAATTCTTGCGCTGGAATTTATTTTTACGATCAGCTTATTACACACTCCTATTGTATTACCGAAATATAATTAACACAAGTATACTGAATGGCGAGTGCACAAGTAGATTTTTGTTTAATAGCAACATTTTCCAATTCCAATGTGTAATCAATTAAAAAGGCCCTAAATTTATACTAGTAATTAAGCCGCACAAAGGTTGTAATTAAATTTACCATAATTTCCGCTTTATTTCATTAACAGAAACAGTGGATCAAATGTTAAACTACAATTTACTAATTACAAAATAGTGTTGCATAATTTAATAACATTAACCATCGTTGAATGTAAAGCGGGAAAGGGTTAGTGATATTCCCGGCGAATGTGTCGACGTGTCGTACACGACACAAAGAGCATTAGCTGGAAAGTCGACGAGTCGGCTTACTGTTTAATCAAATCCTTGAAAATTCAAAGCCCTACATTTTCTTTCTTTCTTTTTTTTTTTTTCTCGATTCCAATATTATTTGTGAAATGCATTTTTTTTTGGTCTGGCTTTGTGTTATAAATGAGATAGGAAACACCATTGTCGGTACTAATCATGATAATGGAAATACAAGATTCCATTATTAAGATGAAAAACAAGCCAGCGCCTGATGCAAAGGCGCCATTCATAATTCCATTTTATTAGGTTAATCCCTTTAACAAATGTCTGGACAACTGCTCTTTTTTTTTTTTGTTCGACAAAGTTTCTAAATTTAAAATTACTCTTGGTGTTTGCATTAAACATATTCGACGTTGTTGAACCTAAAAGTATTTAACTAAAGATGTGACTGAAGAATAATTGAATAATCACGAAACAAATTTCCTCGAGTACAATATCATTTTTTCCGTAATTTTCCAACCTCCCTGAATAGTTATTTTCCGGTATTAATTATTTAAAGTTATTTCTCTATCCGTAGGATAAAAGTTAAAGTCCCTTCTTATTGACTTTTATAGGGGAAAAAAAGTGTTCTGGAAAAGTTATAAGCATGAAAATTGTCGGGCGGGAATTGTTTTACATTTTAAGTTTCGTTGGAATAACGGACGAGCTTGCAGTTGCGAAGAAAGCGTGCCGTTGAAATTTTCGAGTGGTTTGCGTTGGCATTATATTGATTGAACCATTATACATATTCGTACGTGTGGCGGGAATGTTAAAGGTGATGGAAGACACGAGGCGGAGCTGCCCGGGACATTATTTATTGCCGCTGATTTATAAGCCCGATGCAGTCAGCCATTCGACTGTGTGCCCTCCTTTTTAGCCGGCGGTTCACCTCGCGCCGCCGGCAGCCGGCAGCCACCAGCCACCAGCCACCAGCCACCAGCCACCAGCCACCTAAACGCCCCGGGATCTTGGAAACAAATTTAGAGACTTATCGGCGTCGAAACGGTGGACCCGGGCGGAGAGAGAGTCGCGACACATTCAAGTGGCTGCCGCGGCACTATTTTTCTTGCCGATATAAGCCCGGGACTTAAGAGAACAAGGGGACGCGAGGTGTCACTTGCCGCGGCAAGTTTATGGCGCTTCTGAATATCGATGCCGGCCTCGCCGTATAAATCAAATTTCCCGCCAGGCAAAATAAAGCAATCGACGTGCCTCTTTAAATGAATTATTTAGGGTCTGCTTCGATGGGTTACCGCCAGGCCATTATCTATTTTCGGTAGCCTTTCTACGGGGGATTTTCCCTGGGAAGGATGGTACAAGGCCTGTCAATGGAAGTGCTCCAAAATGTTCCAGCATTAATGTCCATTGTTCGTGGAACTGAAGAACGAAACGTTTTTAAAAATTGAGCACATAAAAAATAATGTTTGTAAACATCCGTAAGGTCAAATTAACGACAACAGAAACAATAATATTGTTTATTTACATCCAAAGGACAGAAGAATGGATGTAAATACTGGACAGAAACAAAAAAACTAAATAGTTCTATTTAGACGTCGAGATTATATATAATGAATGGATATCATTCTCAATAAATTTGGAGGAAGTGATCCAACGCTTCAACTACGCGAGCAGTTTGAGCTGTTTGAAAATATTCGAACAGATTATAATAGTGCGGAGTTATTTATGACCCCAAGTGTGGATATTACGTGGAAGTAACGTGGACGTATGTGGGGTATTTAATGCTAAACTGCAAAATAGTAACAAGCGTGTTCCCGCAGGAAGTGGAGCAATACGCCAATACCTTGAGCGCAATTACCATATTTGAATTCTGATTGAAAAGAAAAAAAAAAAAAAGGGGGCCGTCAATTTTCTTAATGAAAGACAATTAATAACCGAAAGTGATGGTAAAAAAATGGACGTACGCGGAGGAATACGTAACGAGGCCGGTAAAGTTTTTTAATCATTTGCGAAAATGAATGATTATTTGACAATGATGGCGCGGGGCAAATATATCATTGGCAATTTCGTTGGAACGTGTACTTAGCGACGGCAGAAATTGATATCGATTATATTACGGAATGCTAAAGGGGTGATTAATGTTTCAGAATTTGACTTTGAAATAATAGTCCCTCGCGTGCGTTAATGTTTCGGAATTTTTTATCGTCAAAATACGTAATAAGTTAATGACAAGCGCCGCGGTTTCCAATTTGTTAATTGAACGCGCCGGCAAACTTAATTTCGCAATGTTAATGCAATATCGCAGAATTGCCGAGTGGCGTCAAAAAATGGCCGCTCGTTCAATTCGAAGATTAAACGTAATATTTGCATACGATTCGTCCTACTGTTGTACCACTTTTCCAGCCACTTATGCTAAAGTTATAAAATGACGTCGAAGGAGGAAATTGCCGTAGAAAATTTCTCGCAATATTTCATTACATCCTGATACTTAATTTAACGGGTAATGACGGGGGAAATAGTATATTCTGCCTACAAGAACCAAAAGAGCGTAATTAATGACCACGGTGAAGTTAGCTGTAAGCACCAGAGGGAAGTTGGCTGACCTCGCCAACTTCATTTGATGACTTTTGATGTGCCAAAGTAGTGAAAGGACAAATATTATTCTCGCTTGTTAACACCACAAACGATTCAAATTAGAAATTGCAAAGAAACTCGAGGAAATTCGATTTCCGAAAAAAAAAACAAGTCCAGCTCCGTTATTAACTAAAGGCTCTCTCCCCACTGCGTAGGCCGGCGCGAAAGATTTAAACTTTAGGTTCAATTTCCTTGCCTCTGACGTTATAATTACCCTGAAAAGTATTCGCATAAAACGTCCGTTCTTCTTTTTATAAACATAATAAATTTTCCCAACTCTCTTCGCATCGTGGAAAAAAACTTGGCAAGCCACTTTGGCTAAGGCAATTATTTATAAAGACAATAACGATAACAATGGCGAGATTGCGAATTAGTAAAAGTTTGTAAACGCTCCTAAGGAAATTAAACTTGGCTTAACTTTCAAAACTTCGGCCACTTAATAGGGGGTTAAGAGTGTGACGAGAAAGCCGATCTTTTATTTCAGGCTTATTATAACTCTATTTGCATCGTTGGCGAGCTCGTTAGTTTTCGCGACCAACATCGACTCCTAAATGATCATTGATTTAGAACATTATTCTCCTGCGAAGACGACACGGCGAAAATTGACCGAGTAATTCTTGATCAGAAAAGCGCGGGAACATTAATGGATATTAAGAATAAAGTAGAACGTGGCGATTGGTAATAAAGGTAAAATTAATTCAGGAAACAAGAACGTGTTGGTACAGTAGTCGATATATTTTGCAAATAATGTCAAATGAAGGATTTGACATCGGATAAACGTTTTGGAAAAAAACTAATTCTTAAGTAGAGAGAGCAAAGTGGGGATAATGAATGTGGATTAGGTTATTATTTGATGTAACTTGAGATGATGGCTTAAGACGGAGATTACAAGAACAAAGGGGTCTTTGTCTTAGTTCTGGATTAAAAAAATTTCAATTTAGTCCGAAGGTATCGTCCTTTTATCGTCTGGATAGTTCGTTTTACGTGAACGCAGAAAAAAGTTGGCAGAAAAAATTCTCCTATACTTTTTCGGATTGCAGGGGTATCGCATGAGTCTGTCGAAAAATTAACATATCAGCAAATTCACTTTTTCATTGAGTTTTACCAATCATTATATGAATTGGAATATATAATTATAATGTAAAATAATAATTAGTACACTGAGAAAAAATTAACAGTAAAAGTTAAAACATTTTATCGTTAGTAAAAATGAAATAAATATGGCCTATAAGTGTTTTAACAAGTTCATATAAGAAAATACAAAATAATTTATTTCAATATGAGGAAATTATTGAAACCATATATGGCTAGAATATTACATCAATTATTGCCATATATCGATCATAAAAATATTTACTTATCCAACATGTCTCGAAATTAATACAAAAATTTGCAATTTAACATATTTTTTTTTAATTTTATGGCTACGTGAAAACGATACCTTTCACCGATCCTACAAGGTATAGGAATTTTCGTGGCAACTAATTTGATCCACAATTTTACAGGGAAAAGTGCACGCGCGCCTGAACGAAAACATACTAATTGAATTTGGTTACTCTTTTCGTCGGCGTGGCGCGGATGAAATGAATTTACAAATTAATAATACAAACAAACAAACTGTCGCGCGCAATAGGGACGGGCGTGTTGCGCGCAAAAAGCCATAAGTGAATAACGAAGTGGGTTCTTTAATTTGATAGCCCGGGCAAGTTTTTAAGGTATTAAATCGAAGTTTTTAATTTGGCGGGAAACGTCAAAAATAGATTAGCCGCGCGGCGAATGCAAAGTGGGACACGAGCTTTCGCGCACAACGAAAGCACGTCGGGGTATCCCGTTATAAATCGCGACAAACAATGGCGCACTAATATTACATACAGCCCCGGTATTCAATTACAGCCAGCGCATCAAATGTTTATTTTGCGAAATGAAGTTAAATACGCCGCCAAGATAACGCCCGTTTGCTCAATCAAAAACTAAACTAACCAATTTTTTTTCCTCCTCCCCCCCCCTCTCTTCCTTCTCTGATGAAATAGTACACCAAAATAGCACGCTCAAATGGTGCATCTGACGGTATAACGAGTTGGCGGAGAAAATTGCGCGATGTTTGATTGATTGTTACGGGCGACCTGCACGTACGTTTCGATTTATGAAGCGAATCGCCAGAGCCAATCATGTTGCTGCTTTACTTATAAAATGTTTATTCATTGCATTCATGTATCTTTCCATGCTATGTCCCTCTTACTCTTTTATGCCACTTCTTATGTACTCGGATAAAGAAATATATATGCCCCATATATATATATATATATATATATATATATATATATGTGTGTGTGTGTGTGTGTGTGTGTTGAATTGTGCATGGCACAACATGCATTTACAATGCGAGTAAACATTTTTGTACTTATTTCATTAATATGACCTTGCAAGTGTACAAGCATTGTCTTTCTTTATATGCTTTTATTTTGAAAACATTTCATTCTTCAATTCTATATTCAATTCTATATACTTTAATAACGTTAAAATAAGTTTTTAAATGAATTCTAAATAATTTAACAATATTTAGAAATTAATTATAATTTCAGATTGCAATACGCCCAGAGAAAAATATTATTAACTTTAAATAAATCGATTTATTTGTAAAATATTAATTGATGTAAAGAAAATAATTATTTGAAATGAGGAAGAATTATTTATTTCATATAAAGACCATTTTTTTATTTCCTTAAAAACATTTATTTAGTTTATTTTTTTTTCGAATCAAATTTATTTATTAATTTCAAATCAATTTATTCGTTAAAATCATATAAATTTATTTATTAGAAATTGATCAACTTGACATACAAGATATACCTCAGGAGAAATAACAGTCGAT